>JAHPZR010026444.1:0-24477 GCA_019787425.1 Platygyra sinensis
AGTACAGTAGAGTAGAGTAGAGTAGAGTACAGTAGAGTAAAGTAGAGTAGAGTAGCGTAGAGTAGCGTAGAGTAGAGTACAGTAGAGTAGAGTAGAGTATAGGTACATATGAATGTTGTGCCGCGTAGCACTGGGAACACAAATAGTGGAACCAGAGAATTAACTCTGAAGTGTAAATTATAGTGCTACTTAAACCCATGAATAACCCACTGGGCGTTAGCCCTAGTAAAGGGAAACAGGGAACCACACGAGGCAAAGTAAAAATCTTTTGACCTCGGTGGGAATCGAACCCACGACCTCCGGAATAGATCTACCGTTACTCGTGTGGTTCCCTGTTTCCCTTTACTAGGGCTAACGCCCAGTGGGTTATTCATGGGTTTAAGTAGCACTATAATTTACACTTCAGAGTTAATTCTCTGGTTCCACTATTTGTGTTCCCAGTGCTACGCGGCACAACATTCATATGTACCCTTACTTTCTCTTCGCCGCGATTCACCATCTAAAATCGTCCCCGACTTTCTCTGTGCGACCTTGTAGCTCAGTCAGCAGAGTAACGGTAGATCTATTCCGGAGGTCGTGGGTTCGATTCCCACCGAGGTCAAAAGATTTTTTCTTTGCCTCGTGTGGTTCCCTGTTTCCCTTTACTAGGGCTAACGCCCAGTGGGTTATTCATGGGTTTAAGTAGCACTATAATTTACACTTCAGAGTTAATTCTCTGGTTCCACTATTAGAGTAGAGTATAGTAGAGTAGCATAGCGTAGAGTAGAGTAGCGTAGAGTAGAGTACAGTAGAGTATGGTAGAGTAGAGTAGAGTATAGTAGAGTAAAGTAGCGTAGAGTAGAGTAGCGTAGAGTAGCGTAGAGTAGAGTAGAGTAGAGTAGAGTAGAGTAGAGTAGAGTAGAGTAGAGTAGAGTAGCTTAGAGTAGCGTAGAGTAGAGTAGAGTAAAGTAGAGTAGAGTAGAGTAAAGTAGAGTAGAGTAGAGTAGCGTAGAGTATGGTAAAGTAGAGTACAGTAGAGTAGAGTAGAGTAGAGTAGAGTAGAGTAGAGTAGGTAGAGTAGAGTAGAGTATAGTAGAGTAAGTAGCGTAGAGTAGAGTAGCGTAGAGTAGAGTAGCGTAGAGTAGAGTAGAGTAGAGTAGAGTAGAGTAGAGTAGAGTAGAGTAGAGTAGAGTAGCTTAGAGTAGCGTAGAGTAGAGTAGAGTAAGTAGAGTAGAGTAGAGTAGCGTAGAGTATGGTAAGTAGAGTACAGTACAGTAGAGTAGAGTAGAGTAGAGTAGAGTAGAGTAGAGTAGAGAACAGTATAGTACAGTAGAGTAGAGTAGCGTAGAGTAGAGTAGCATAGAGTAGAGTAAAGTAGAGTACAGTAGAGTACAGTAGAGTAGTACAGTAGAGTAGAGTAGCGTAGAGTAGAGTAGCGTATAGTAGAGAACAGTAGAGTACAGTACAGTAGAGTAGTACAGTACAGTAGACGTAGAGTAGACAACTGTAAAGTATAGTAGAGTAGAGTATAGCACATTACAGAATAGTAGAGTAATAAAGTATTAGATAGAGTAGACTACCGTACAGTAAAGTAGAGTACAGAAGAGTAGAGTAATTAAGTAAAGTACAGAAGTGTAGAGTATAGTAGACAACAGTATAGTACAGTAGCAGTAGAGTACAGTAGCAGTAGAGCACAGTAGAGTACAGTAGAGACGAGTAGAGTAGACTAGATTAGAGTAGAGTATAGTAGAGTAGAGTACAGTAGTAGGTAGACTAGAGGACAGTATAGTAGAGTAGAGTAGAGTAGAGTAGAGTAGAGTAGAAGAACCTCTAGTAGATCATCGTAAAAGAGAGAAGAGTTTAGTACACTAGAGTAGAGCAGAGTAGCTAGAGTGGTGTAGTTGTTAGAGACGAGTGGAGCAGATTTCTCTCGAGTAGATTTACATAGTAGGATACATAACTGTAAGTTTCTTTCCACTCAGATGTACAAGAAGCTGTAGAGGTCGTAGAGGAGCCCAAAAACTCTACGCTTTTTGTCGATCATATTTTGTGCCAGGTATAAAATTTTGCACTTAAACTTCAAGAAAAATGTTGAAAAGATGACCTGGTAACGTTTATAGCACATCTGAATGTAACTATCAAACATTTAACAAGATATAAGCAAAAAGTAGTTTTGGCCGCCATGTTGGAGGGCAAAAGTATACCCTCCAACATGGCGGCCAATACAAATCATACTTCTTTGTTGAAAAACCAAAGTACTATAAAATGTCTCCCTCAAATGCGTTTCCTCTCAAATTTCGGGTGTAAGATAATTTTCATGTGTTCTGTCAATTTTTGGCATCAGCAAGATTACAACTCACTGTTTAAGGTATCATGGTAGGTGGATTTTTAAGAAAAATGCGAAAAATCTTTTTTTCGCTGTTCAAATTGAGAAGACTGAGAAAAATAATTTGCAGAAAGAATGGAGAAAAAAGCTTTTTTACATTTTATGATAAAGAGAAAAACTGTTTTTGAATCTCATGAAATCTCTTACGGCGCGTTGACAGCTCTAATTAAAATTCACCGCCAGTTGTCACATGTAATGCAAATTGCGGTGTGATATTTTATTTGCGCACACGAACCGTTCTTGATCTGGTTGTTTCATCGCAAGTTAAGCTTTCGTTCTTGTCAAATTTTCTTTATGTCAGGATGAAAGCTCTCAAGAAAACTTCTTGCCCATTTTCGTCTCCGAAGAAGCCGAAGAAGCGAAAATCTGGTGGAACCTGCAAGTTCAGCGTCAAACAAGATCTTAGGCTCCTGATCTGAGTGACTGTGGGTCGCATTGTTTTAAACTAAGAAGGTTGAAGGAACTCGAGGACACCAATCCCGCTAATGAAGCTGAAGGTCAAAATACAACAAGTGCTAGTCGCACAAAATTGCTGGAGAACGGAGGCGATTCCGAAACTTCCACAGCGAGAGATCGAGTCAAGCACAGATGTAGATGTAGACGATATAGACCTCGAAATTTCCTCTTTTTGGCATCACGAGGCATATATGGTTTCAGAAAATGTCTGGAGAACGAAGAACTCTAAACTCGAACAACATAATACCAATACTGCCGACGAAATAATCACGGCAGTTTAAATACAAACCTATTTAAACCTAAGTAGTTTTTTTCCTTCTCGGACGATTTCACTGCAGCGTAGACGTCTGTTTATTTCAGGTTGTCATGACCCATCGTTTTGTGTAAACTGAGCCACGCCGACATCTGTCAGCGTGGAGGGGATTTTTAACACCTAATCATACTGATCTCACAAAAGGTTTTTCGTCTTTTTCTCGATAAAACAAAACTGCATATAAGGACGAACATTTTTAGTTCGTTTACGCGTGTCTTCCAACGGAATTGGCTGAAAATCGGCAGGTATGTTCCCTATTACCTTCTTCGAAAAAGCGTGTCGGGCTTTGTTTAATTTCGCTTCCGTTTCAGAGTTATGGCCTCTTTAGTGGAAGGAAACACCCGCATTCAGAACATCAAACTTTAGGAGGGTGTAGGAAAAAAAACAAACAACATCTGGAAAATCGCCGACACCCTTTTTGAGGGTGATGTGTGAGAAAAGATTTCCAATGTTAATCGCGCCACTCCGATGATTCATGCGCGGAAGCGAACCAGTTTAAGCAAAGCAGTGTTTCTGGGCATTTCTTTTGATATCACTGCAACAATAACTTTTTAGAAAATTTCAAACATATGATTGTATTCTATAACTATTAAGCTTTCAGAAAATGTCTAGGTTGATGGAGTTTTCTTTCAAAGCGCCAGCGTAAGAGCGCGATTTCCAAACACTGTCAATCCACCTACCATGATACCTTAAGGGAAGCATTGGTCACGTGACCTCTTAGTGCAAGAGGCCTATTACAAACTTCAGCTTTATGTCTGCTTCTCAAAAACTACTGCACTTAAGTTCCATAAAATAGTTATGAATACTGAAGCTAATACTGACCATCACTCTGTATCCAGCTTTGCCAAAGTTCATCCACAGAGATCAAATCATCATTTCCATGGAAGTGTGAGTGTCGTTCCTCATCAGTAACTTGTAGTTCATCTCGCATAAACTAATGGTCAGAATTGAAAAAAACCACGAATCTTAGTATTTACAACAACAGTACTTTCACATTAATAAGTAGTAGATAAAATATGAGCGGGAGATCTGTATGGGCGTTTACAATGGCGAGCCGATAAGCGAGCCATTGTAAACGTTCATACAGATCTCACGCGAATATTTTATCCTACTTGGGAAATGAATACATTAAATTGAATGCAAAGTATTGTTATGGGATTCGTTCATTGGACATGCATGCCAGAATGCCATACACATCGGACGCAAATATTTTCACCTACTTGCGAAAGGAAAACAATAAATTGAATGCAAAGTATTGTTTTGTGACATGGATGCCAAAATGCTGTACGTCCCACAGGAGACAGTGCATGAGACAATAATAGAAATATTCTAAATTTTCAGTCAGTCACTGCCAAATCGCCAGTATGGCAACAGTTCGTTTTCGTCCGCCGAAAACTGAAAAGGAAGAAATTTTGTTATTGTCTGAAACCGTACCTAAAAACACCAAGTACAATACAAAATGGGCGGTGAACGTTTTTACTGCCTGGCAGAATACGAGAATGAACAAAAAAGCGCAGTTGGAAACATCTGGAGGCAACGGACTTGAGTCGACCAACGTCGAGGACTTGTCAGTCCCACTCGAGCACATGTCCGCCGACAGTTTAAACTTCTGGCTCTGCAAATTCATTTGTGAAGTTGCGAAGCAAACCGGGGAACGCTACCCTCCTAAGACGCTGTACCTACTTGTTTGCGGCATTAATCGCCATTTGGGAAACGTACAAGGAGAAAAGGCGTTTAACATACTGGGAAAAGTGACAGGAGGTAAAACGACATTCTTTGAAGCAATATTTCATCGCATTAAATTCTATGATGAAAATATGTCCATTTTGTTATTCATTTTAATCAGTAGAGATCTGTATCAAAAGTTTATGAATACTAATTAGCTGAGCAGGAGTTTGTATCAAAAGTTAATTCTACTGTTTAATAATTCATCAACCCCAGCCTTTCCCTGCTACCTATTCAATCCCTCCCCGAGCTTTCAGACAGTTGATTTGTATTGGGGTTTACAGTTGTGTACATGTGATCTGAATATTGTGCTGGGATTGGTTTGCACGCTCATGAATAATTGATGAATTTTACAAGTTTAAAACAAAGCTTTAATGATAAACGTTAAGGCGCAGTTAATGGAGCGTGACGCTCTTTCCGTACAGTCACTATCTAACTATTGTTAAATGTTATGCGATAGAACTGTTACATGTTAGATCATTGTATAGGTCCTTCTTGTCTGGCTTAAACAATATTTCACAATAGCCTTTCACGCATGCATGTCACAACAAAGTCCGGTTGAATTATATCATGCATCCTGTATGGCTAGTCTTTTGAATAACCTTATTCTTGTTTCGTTCAAGGCTGCATGGACCCTGTACTTTCCATTGGTCTAAACATAGATATTTGGCTACCTATAAAAGAGTTTAAGCTTGGACTTTAGCATCATTTGCTCATTTTATCACTGCTGTAACTTTTAGTTAGCCCTTGAAATTGTAACCTTCCCCCCCTTTGGAGGTTTATTGTTGTTGTTGTTCATTGATAGAAATAATAAACTGGGGTTCACCACTCATGTCACGCTATCGGTTAAGTCTTTCAGCGACTTCCCCAAGCTTCGTTTTCGCTAATTTAGCGCTATTTAACACTCCTTATGCCTCTTCTTGTCCGATCCAGCACATGCCGGCAGAGTCGGCTCGTAGTGCTGGGGAGATAAGTATGGCTTTAAAACTGTCTACACTCTAGAGCCGTTTAGAGTTAGGCTTTTAGGGCGCGTAAGCTTTTTGGCCTCGCTGACTTGTCCGATCCAGTGCAAAATTAACCACTGGGGAGATAAGTCTGGCATTTGGTCACGCAATGGAAGTTTGCCTGTCACGCCGATTGGGGAAAGGTGTTCCCCCTTTTACGCCATATAAAGTGTGTTTATTACTTGTGATGGTTGGGGTATTT
The DNA here is from genome assembly GCA_019787425.1 of Platygyra sinensis. Taxonomy (NCBI): domain Eukaryota; kingdom Metazoa; phylum Cnidaria; class Anthozoa; order Scleractinia; family Merulinidae; genus Platygyra; species Platygyra sinensis. The sequence goes on from JAHPZR010026444.1 coordinate 6,066, forward strand.
ATAGCATTACTCACTAGGAACTGCAACATTAATTTGAGGTGGAAGAAGGCATAAACAAGTAATAGGCAATTTCCATGTTGCCTAGGACCTCTGTGTCAAAATGAGTCCCAGTGCAAAACCACTCATACAAAAATGTTTCCTCTACAGGTTCAATGTCATGCAAATCAAACTAATATCATAGGAAAGGTTTTGCACAAGGAGGTAACTTTGGAAAATGCAGTTAAAGGCAATTTAACGGAGTTAACAACCTAGAGTGCTTGTGTTCCCTAGTAGTCAGCAGTGTCAACAGATATGCGCATGTGTTGGAATTCCACTCACTCGTGGATCATAGAGTGGCGTACATACAGGAGACGTTTTTCTGGCAAATTTGTTGTGGCAGCTCATCACCCAGGCAGTTTCCCTCCCACCCCCTTTCCCTCCCTCCTTCCACTGTTTCAACAGTGTGATGGGTGCCTGTTCCTCTTACTGCTTGGGGCTCATGGCTGGGTTTCCAGGATTTGCCAGCCATGGGAGCAGTCCTCATCTAGGAGCTGGCTTCCAATAGTGGAAGCCCCTGGATGTCTCAGGCACCCAACCTCCATTTTAGGGATGAAGTTGTTAATGGGATAGTAAGGAGCCTACATACATGATGATCATGCATTTGGGACACAATACAGCGACCTAATCGTTATTGTTCTAGATAGCTGTAATAAGGATCCAAGATCCAGCTGTGAGTCTTGGCCTATTAATAATTGTCTTTCTAGTCTTCTTGTACACCAGGCACCTCACTCTCACAGTCCTTCCACTCTCCACACAAGTGTATATTACATACAAGTGAATATATGAAAGATCATATATTTGAATTGCTGAGAAAGATATGGAGTCATTCATGATTGATCATTGCAGTTATACAATACAATACAATGCAATACAATAATTTATTAAACTCTCCCCAGAGCGGCTTTTCAGAGCTTAAATAACTACCTAAAACATGTAACAATCTATCTTAAAAATTGTAATGCAAATATAAAATATAGAATAAAAATTAACAATGAGTTAAAAAAGGTCAAAAAAAGGTTGATGTATCAAAAATTACAAGACAAAAATTTACAAAAAAAAACTAAAATTGTAAAAATTAAAATTGACTCATTAGAAGATGGTTTTTCAACCTGCGTTTAAAATGTTGATCGAGGAACTCAATTTTATATCACTAGGCAAGTTGTTCCAGATGGTTACTACGTGGTATAAAAAGCTTCGCTGGCCCGTAGCCGTTTTATAGCACGGTATGTCCAGTTTGTTTGCGTTGGAGTTGAGCGGCCACTAATCGTGCCCCTCTTGACGAATCTGGAACTAAGGTTGGTCGGTGCCATACCATTTATGTACTTAAATGTCAATATGGCATCACAATAAAATAAAATAATGGTCTTTAATTGACATCCAACGAAGCTGTTTAAGGATCGGTGTAATATGGTCGAATTTTCTTGATCTGGTCACTATGCCAGCAGCAAAGTTCTGAATAGCCTGTAACTTGTTGATTTTAGTAACGGAAGTGTTTGACCATATGCTTGAACAATAAAACATTTTACTGAAAACTAAACCCTTAATTATGGTTACAAGCAAGTCTTTGTTGAATACGTGCTTGGCGTGATTTATTTGGGTCAGGCTTGACATACAGGATGACATGGTCTTAACAGTATGATCGCTGAAAGTAAGCTGGTCATCAAAAATCAGTCCTAGGTCCTGGTCATCAAAAATCAGTCCTAGGTCCCTAGCACAAAGGGTAGGGACCAGATCTTTACCAAGCAAGGACAGGTTGAAATTTGGGATTTTGGCAATCATTTGGCAACTGCCAAACAGCATTAGTTTAGTTTTTGATGCATTAAGGAGGAAGTGATTGTTATCTTACAAAGTGACCAGCTCCCAGATGGCTTGATATCTCAGTTGGTAGAGTGCTGCATCGGTATTGCAGAGGCCATGGCAGGCCTTAAAGTTAACAACCAACCAGTCGCATATGCAACTAGATTTCTGGCTGTGCGCCTAAAAAATCATGTGGTCGCACCACCGCTCCTTAAAAGCCAAAGTGCAGTGCGACTTCTCTAGTGCTTACTCACCAGACTACACTAACATACTCCGATTGATAAATTAAATTTTAACATGGATATAACACAACCAGGCACCAAATAATAAAGTGTCAATGAACATTAAAAAATGTACAAACGTTTCGGGCAGAGCCCTTCATCTGTGTAAAAAAGCCCAGTGTCCCGAAACGTTTGTACATTTTTTAATGTTCATTGACACTTTTAAGAGTTTTTCATTAACTTTTTACTGTTATTATAGTGTCACGCATCATTTTTCAATTTTTCACCAAATAATAAAGCTGCACCATTTTTCTTTCCTTGGTGTGTGTTCTATTTGTCATCTTTAAGCCTATTTTCCCAGTGGATTCTCCAATTTTTTCCCACGTTCTGTGTTGTGAACTACTTTGCTGACACATGCAAATGAAGGAATGAAGCAGGCGCTTCGTAGTGCAGTCATAGTGCTAGGTGCTCCTAGCCAAAAGAGTGGAGACTGGGGATGAGATTAAATCGTGTTCTCATTATTTGTGAACAATAGCTACAGAATGCTGCGCTTTGTAAAGAAAGCTTTGTTTTCACTTGTCTGACATACAGAAATGCCCAGCGTTTTGGGAACCGGTCGGTCCACGAATTCTATGGCTTGAAAGCTAGCCAAATGAGCAAAGTTTGTGCTAGTTCTCACGAATAGCCACATGTTGAAAAAATGAAGAATTTCAAAGGTGAGGCAAACAACAAGCAATTGGATAGTGAGGATACTCAACAAAGCGACTTTAGTGGTTAATACAGCAAGCTTATTAAACTCTTGTGTGAAATATCCTGATTCTTTATTTGTTTTCATTGTGTTCAATACTGCTAGAATAGGTCCATAATGCAACACGAAGCCTGAGTCACTCTTTTTGGAGCATTTTTATTCTCTTTTGGAGTAGATGCTCCAAGTATTTGAAGCTGTGCGCCTAAAATTTTTAACTCTGTGCCTAAAAATATACACCTGGTCACACAAGTGCTCCCAAAGCCAAAAATAAACTTTGAGCCCTGCATGGGTTTGATTCCTGTTCACGCCTAATATTTTTTGCAGGCTTTAACTTCACAACTGCTTAAGTTGTGTGTTTAACTGCAATGATCAATCATATTGTCATCTTAAGGAATACTTGGAAATTGGAAAAGCAACCCGTGTGCCGAGTGATTACATAGTGTTTGATTATCGACTACTATCATATGGGTAGCTCCATGAGTGGGCAAGATGAATCAAATCCTGTGCTGTCATTGGCTACCTGAGTGGGAAAGATGGGACTATTCTGCCTGCTCACACTACGTGTTGTGTCCCTCAAGAAAAGACTTCTTCATCCATGTAATAAATCTTTTTGGTCAAGATGGTTGGATATTGGCCTCATTCTTTTTTATGTTTATGGACCTTGACTCTGTCTATAACCACACAAAAAAGAAGTTGGTTAATATCCAGCCATATTGACCTCACGCTTGGTTAATAACCTATATTTCCTATCAAGGGAACAGTTGAAATACTCCCTCGGAATGTGGAATAAAAAATGTGCAAGGAAAACCATGGATCTTATAAACAGTCTTCTACCAAAGGATTCCAACTGAGAACTGGTTCACCTGGTGAATCATATATAGAGTGTGTGCAAGGTGACATCATCAAATTCTCAACTCTAAACTAAAGAGCCACTACAGGTTTTATCCTCATCAGACATATGAGGCACTAAATTTATACCTGTTTACAACTTTCCAGCTCAATAGCGTCCTTCGTTTTGGAAACCAGTGCATTTTGAATTTCGAACTTAACGCTGTGTGTGACATAAAGGTAAGATAATGTTTGTCGAAAAATATACACTTATCTCATAATTTTCAGCCATTTTAGGAGGTTAAGTATTAGGAAAAGTGCTTGAATGTGTAAATGTTTTTTGGCTCAGTAACAGTTCAGAAAATCAGTCGACTAGATAGCCAAAGTAAATTCCAGATATTCACACTATTTACCGTCCGCCATATTGGAGGACCAAGGAGGTCCAACATGGCGACTCAATACTAAGCTCTACAATTTTGTGCGAAACATTTCCACGCATGTCTCAACTTTGGGACAACACACACACCTTAATCATGGAGAACTGTCTTCTTTATTTATTGTCTACAATATTACAATTTCTTGACTTTATCCACTGCATGGGTTTTGACTTTATTTTTTATTGCGTGACAATGCACACACTCTATATTGAGTGTTTTCACTTGATTGTTAAAAATATTTAATTGTATTTGCTTTGTATAACTAAGCTTTTAACTCACACATGTTTATGATCAGAATTAAAACAAAAAAAAACAGCCAGCCATGACTTGCTCGCATATTTTCCTACAACTTGTATCAGCAGGGCTTGAAAAAAAGTACCATTTTCACTGCAAGTGAAGATCTTTTCCCATATTAATTTTTGAAAAACTATTAGCTCTTGCAACTTACCGGTACTTGTTAGCTTAATTGTTCCCAACACACAAAAAAATAAAATAATCATCTAAGTGAAAATTTTCAGGGGATTGAAAGAACTTATTTTTTTCCTTTTCTAAACAGTAGATTAGAATCAGAGATAATCACTCGAGTCAAAAATTTAGTGGTAGACTTAACACCGTGTGCAAGGCCCATAGCGCTAGCCTTCCCTTTCTTATTCTAAGCACTCACCTCATTTGATTCACTCAAGTCAACCTTTCCATTCCTATCATCATCCAAGTGAAAGTGTATTTTGGTGATTGCTTCAAGATTCAACTTTTCACTTTCCGTTATGTTTCCTAAACCTAAAACAGAAGTCATATAAGAAATGAGTCACTCATAACAAAAGAAAACGAAACAAATAATCACAATTTGCTGATAGTGTGTAAATTGTTAACATAGTATAAAGGTTCTGTGAGCAGGCAAGATAAACCAAATCCTACATTGTGATTGGTTATCTGAGCAACCAAGATGTCGCTTGGATGGGCTGTGTCACAGAAAGGAAATAGTGTGTTTTTCCATATAAAAAATCCTCTTTTGACCAAGCTTGTTTAGTCAACTTGGCTTGATGTTGTCCTTCTTTTTTGTATAATTAATGGATTGTCTCCATCTCAGTTCATAAACAAACAAAAAGAGAACTTGGTATCCAGTCATTCTAACTCATGGTTGGTCAGTAAAACCATGTGTGTGCATTATTATTGACTTTGAATGTCTTGATGTTGTGATGTTTTTAATCACATCATAACAATGCAAAAATGTTATATATGTAATATTAATATGTAATATTTATTGAAATTACAAATGTCAAAGTAGTACTTAGCATTTTTCATTAATTCATGGTCTATATTGTTTTTAATTTTTTCCAAAACATCTCAGAGCGTGGTATCATGAATCCTGAATTGGCTAATTAGGCCAGGCATTTTTTCATGATGTTTATAGAGCCCGAGTTACTTCAAAATTGCTCTTGTTAGAAACTTTAGGTTTTGGCTCACTTTAAGCTACGAGTATGTAGGCTATACAAATAACAAAACTCAGACTGAGATAAAAAGACATAGATCAAGTAACGAAAGCTACCAGTGTGAAAAACTGTTTTCCTTGCTTTTCAGTATGCGCTGGTATTTAAATGCTTCACTCCACATATTTTTCCAATTTCAAAACCTCTCGCTATTAGTTTTAGTATTTGCTGGCTTTGGTTGGTCCATATCAAGCAAAACGTTCTTCTCAGAATGGACCTCAAAAATGGACCTCCCACTGGCAAATAACAGTTGTATGTATATAGCAGAGACAAAGTTTTAATACACCCAGTTTACAACCTTTGGTCAGCCCAACATGTTTAATAATTTATTAACAACATCAGGACAAACCAAGCCCAGAATACTAACAAGACACATTTCAGCTTTTGCAATCACGACTAATGCCCTGAAATGTCTGCCCCGTACATTATTAAAATTAACCACCTTGACATGAAAAGACAAGAAGTAAAAATAAATAAAGTTATCTGCAAAGGAACCAACAATTGTTGTAATAATGTGAATGACAATAACCTCAAGTTTCCTTAGGAATTCACAAAATGCAAATGACTGTAAACAATAAAACTTATTTTGGTACCAATGGAATCTCTAGAGATTTCACCAAAAGGCTTTAAGCAATTTCTTTTTCCCTTAGTGCTTATGTTATTTGTTGCCATGTTAGAACTATATAGGATTTAAGCTTACGATGAATCAAACTTAAAGCTGTCTAAAAACATGGCTAAACAAAATTGCGTGGCAGAGAAGTCATCTGTCCAATTAAAATTCTACAAGTAAGGCAGTCGGTACATCTTTACACTTCAAATATGTAAATAAAAGTTTCTTTTGTGAATTAAATCCTGTTTCAACAACGATTTTGACACATAAAAACAGCAAAGCCAGAGGTTAGAAAAGAGTGAAACTTAAGACTTAATCATCAAGATTCCTTCAAAGCAAGTTTATGTTGCTAGAGAGATCTTCGTTACAATCTGAAATGGATTGAAGCTTGTATGACAGTCGTTTGAATATTGAAGCTTCAAGCACACAAAACAGTTATTACTTACTTAAACACGCAAATTAGGAGCTTTGGTCGATGGATAAGAGAAGGGTTTTTTCAGTTGCTGTTCATCTTATTTAAGTTTACAAGAGAACTCGACCAAAACCGGGCGAGATACGAGCTGTTCAAGGCTGCAAAGAGGAACAGAGCTTTGCGGCTTACCAGTGTTCGTTTGACCGCGACCCGGCTTTGAAATTCCACTCGTCAAGAAAATAACCAATGACAGTTTGATAAGGCATGATATTGGTGTCATCTTGTCTGTGGCAAACATAAACCTCCTGATAAAAATTTGGTGCCGAATGCAGGTCGCTATGGGTCAACTTGATTCCACCATGTTTGCGCTGACTCGTTTTGATGACTCATGGGTCCTTGTACCCCATCTCGGAGGAATGGCACGAAAATCTTCGTAAATATTCGGAAATTTTCGGAAAATTTTTCTCTCCAACCTGGCTGGCAGAAATAACTTTATTTACAGCATCAACATCTCAGCAATCCAAAACCTAAGCCATTCAAGCCAAATTACGTTATCACATCCCTGTAAGCCTGGCTATAAGCATTCTATTTTTAGCATTGTAAAATTATCTTTCCGTGTTCAAGTTTATTTCCACCTGTTTCCGCTTTCTATGACTTCCGGTATATGTGACGTCATAGATAGGGACACGTCACGGGTTTACGATCGATTACTCAAGAAATTGTTCGTTTCTCTGAAAATGCCGGGCGATCCTAGCCCTAGAGGTAAGTTTTATATATTCTAAGCGGTACAGCCGTGTTTTCTTGAAGTGGATTAATAGTCAAAGAATACGATTGACGGGAATGTTCCTTCAAAGGCGGAAAGGTGCGGGGTTAATTCGAGTTTTTATTGTCAATGAGTCAAACCGTACGCAATATGGCGCTCTCGTTGAGATTAACTCGAAAATCAATCGTTCTCGTTCTATGAAGGCTCTCCTGGCTTTGATTTAGTTATGTCGTAACTTTCCTTTCCGATTAAAACAAGATTTTCTTTTCTCCTCTCTTGTAATTGCTTTACATGATGTGACTTTGTCAAGGTGAGCAAACACAGTAATACGATGGAATATTTTCAGAGAACGAACGTAACGTTGCAACCGGAGGGAATTCAAGCTGATTTGCGTCGCATAATTTTTTCAAATTTAAGTTTTGAACGAATTTCGTTTAGCTAGAAATTCTAACAATACCGTAACGTGTTCCCGTAGGAGTACTATAGAAAACTCTAAGGCAACAAGGAAAATATTTATACCCGATCTAAATATTGATAACGTCAAAACACTGGAAGTTAATCCTTCTGAGCGCCAGAACCTTCGAAAACTTCGCGTAGCTGTCTTGTGTGCGGTTTGATAAACATGGTTGTCTCTGCTTCTTTAGCTTCTTCTGGCGGTATTATAGCCTACAATGGTGATTCTGCTCGTGGCTGGAACGACCCACCAACTTTTGCCTTCTCTAATAACAAAACCGGGAACAAGCCGAAGTTAGATTTGAGGAAGAGAGTTTCACACCAACAGGCTCTTCATGGGGGACAGACACCATCGCCAAGTGTACAGGCATCCGTCGTCAGTAAAGACGATATAGCTAATGGTTAGTTCAGGCTTAATAGTGCGTGAAGATGAAGTAGAAAAGAAGCTATAAAGAAGCACAGAACTGGTTTTCGGATTGACGACGAAGAGCGCGTGAACTTGGTTTATATTTGCAGCTCAGTGGTACTGCAGTAATGTAGGCAAATCAATATTCGAATGAAATCAATATTCAAATGAAAGGCGTTTGAGCGTACAGTTTCCAATGAAAATAACAACTATTCTATTTCACCCTTTGATCGAGTTTTGAATTTTGATCAGTTACACGTATGTTTACTGTACATCTTCATATTGATAAGCATAAAATTTAATATCTTTGCGATGTTTGTGGATTGTCTTAACATAACATAACTTTATTATTTCTATAGCGCAAAATACATTACAATATGATCTAATGCGCTTTACATAATAACAATAAGGACATTTGTGTAAAATTTTATCTGTGTCCCACCGTGTTCTTTAAATTAACGTGAAAAAAAACTGTAGCTATCAAGAATTTTAATTTTGTTTTCAGGTGTAGCTGGTCTAAACCTCAATGGCTTCACACAACCACTTTTCACACCACCTCCACCAGTGACCACAACAGCTCCTGTTGTAAGCAATTTTCTGGGAGCTCCATCAATGCCAGCTGTGTTTACAAGGAGCATATCTACTCCTTCATTCACTGATGCTGCAACATCAAATACCAGCCAAGCTGCGGTAAACTCCTCGCAAGCCTTGAACTCTCCTACTGTTCATGCTAAGTCAACGGACAATCTTTCAGGAAATCTTGGGCAACCTCTGTTTGATCTCAAAAATCATAATTTTGAACCAGTAAGAACTGCACCGTTACATAGCATCCGTTCAACAGCAGAGATAAGTGATCATTTAGATGATCATCATGACAGTCACAGCTCACCGCAGATATTTCATCCTATTACGCCACCCTTAACAACTGCCACTGGCCCTCTCCTCCCTCAGCCATCCATTCCACCATTAGGTCATGTGACTCCTCCACCATCATTACCATACCAGCCTCCAGTAGGTCACATAACACCTCCCTTATATCCAGTACATAGTCAGAGCCCTACTCCACCAGCAGTTGCGGCAAATGGGAATGGAGTGGTTAATCATTCTCCAGCTGTCCACAGTATGACTCCACCACCTCCCCCAGGGAATCATGTCACTCCACCAGCATCCCTGAGTGCTGGTAGTACTCCTCGAAGTACCTCACCCTCTGGCCAAGAGAAAAATGGGGACTCTGTCAATTTAATGGATGATCAAGAAGGATTGAAAGTGACCATGGATGCTTTGCAGGATGTTGTTGAAAAGCTTAAAGACACCCTAGAGGTTGGTCTTCCGATAGACAATGTGGTTTGTTGATGCTTTCAATCTAATTAAAATTAGCTGGGAAGTGTCTATTAGTGAAGATAAAAACTAAAGTGCTTTTGGCCTTGTTTGCATGCTTAAATCTTACATGTAACAACAGCAACAACAACTTTATTTGTACTTGCTCAGCTAAAAATTTAATTCATGAACAGTGGAAAAACATAATTTCTTGTATTTCTCTTACATGCAATTTAATCAGCCTGTATAATGTGGACATCATTTTTCCAATTTAATGATACACAGTTCTGATATTTAATGTTTTTTGCCTATTACTTCCACTTGTACATGTAACTCAAACTGAGAAATGATTATCTTAAATTGCAGAAAAGGGTTGCAGATGACATTGCAAGAAGGCTACAAGTAATGTCTCAGAATTGGACTAATGGCAAACTTAGTCCCGGAGTGAAGAGCAGAATGATAAAGCTTGCCAAAGGTAAAATTTAACACATTTGCCTTTTCAATCGCAACTGAATTCTTCTCAGGTAGTAACAAAATAATTGATAAAAAAACTGTGACAGGCAAAGATTTGATTTTAGGCAAGGAGTACTTTTGATTACTCATCAAACTTTTGTTGCTTGAGAGAGGGCTTATGGAGACAGAGTTTGTAAATTACAAGGAGAAAGTTCATTTTAATTTTATTATTATTATCATTATTATCATTATCATTATCATCATTATTATTATTGCAGAATCAGGGTTGTCAAAAGTAGGTAGCTATTGACAAAAATCACCTGGCGTCTACCCATCTACCTAATGATCCCGACCAGCTATTCTGCTGGTATAGTATGATGATTATACAAAGATGACAAAACCCACCACCTACTCTTACAACAAAACAGCTTACTTCAATACTTTTGACAGCTCTGCAGTATATATATTTTCATCATTTTTCAGGCCTTCTCAGCTGTTTCTATCTTTTTTGTCTAGCCCTAGATGATGGTGATGTTGATGAAGCACACCATATTCATATTTCATTGATGGTAGACTTTGTTGCTGAAGTAAGTAATTTTTGCTTATTGTTTGTGATGAGTCTAACACTGTGGATGGTTTGTAAAATTATTGTAAGTAATAATTGCGGGCTCAAGAAGAGCCCACAACCTAGTTTGCACGCCATATCTCGATTTTGGAGGAAATTTGTTCTGCCAAAATCAATCGATAAATCCTCGTAAACCAATCAGAAGCCATTTCCACTTGAACAAGATATTTTAAAAGATTGCGCCGACTGCATGTGTGAGAGATCTTCCAAGCCAAAGTTTAGCATCATTGAAGTGTGATTGAAAATGGAAAGAAACAGTTATAAGGAATACTCAGTTCTCGCTATGGTGTCAAAAGCAGAGCAGGGACCGATGAAAGCTTGTTACAATTTTTTTTACACCTAGATCGCGTTATTGCTTGACTCATTGCTCGAAGTAGCCATGGTCGCCAACAACACAAGCCGACGTGTGGGTAAAAAAATCACAGAATTATTACCTCAGAGCTAAACCTTGAATGAGAACATTAATTCCAAGCTTTCCTTACGTGATTTAGACGAAAAAATGACCTCGGCGAGGTAGAAAAGAGAACAAAAGAAAAAACAGAACAGACAGCGTATATTAAAACAATGGGTGAATTATTCGGTGTTCGAAACGGAAGCAAAAATAAAGCTTGCTTCTGGATAATTTCACCCTTAAAAGCCAGCAAATAGTCCCAAATTACTTTCTGTATCCTTACAATGTCCTGTCTTGCATCTCTGAAAGATTTTGCCTCAATTTTGAGCAAATAAACATTCCTCCACAGCCGGCGCCTTCTTCCTTCCTTGATCAAATATTTAATTTGCTGACTAGTGAGAATCAAAAGTAATGCCAATTTTCTGTCACGCCTTCAAAACAAGGCATGCATTACCATCTTCTCTACTGCCAACATCTAAACAAAAGCTCTTTAAGTGCATTCAGGCCCGCACTTTCTAACCTGTGGTTACTACTAGTTTTAATACTATCCAAAAGTGTTGATGGTTTAGAGTTGAAGGTTGGTTAACCATTTGGCACTTGGGCAGCTTCAATAATGGACCACATTCAAAATGCAACAAATTGACGTCAGTGCTTTATGCATCTGTTCACTTATTGATGATAAATTGCATCATAACAGTGTCAAAGTGACTGTAGAACCACAAGCCGCAGGCAAGTGGTTCCGCAGTAGACTTAGACAAAGTTATAACAAAATTTATCTTCAATAAGAGGACAGACGCATAAAATACAAGACCCCAAAATGTTTTAACAGTGGGAATACATGTACGTGTGAGTAAGGAGAAAAGGTGCTGTAAACTTGCTGCAAAGATATGTGAATTTTATATAAAATGATGTGAACATTGTCAATAGCTTTTCTTACTTCTCGATTGGCTACTCAAAAAGGCAATAAAATCTCATTGGTTAATAAGTTGACAGTTTGACATCTGAAAGTTGAACTTGAAAGCTTGTATAAATTAAAATTCTATCTATCTGTACTCTTATCGATGAGAAAAATGAGCCAACCAGTGTGCAAGAAAGTAGATATAATTGAAGTAAAAATCAGTATTCTAACATTGGGTCAAAATTTCAACTTTTTTAAATTTTCCTTTGCCTCACAATTTCCAAGACACCAGCAAATATAGAACTTTGTCCTGAAAGCCTTGTGGCCATGTCCAGAATATTGATATATTGAATGAGGATAATAAAACCTCACCCCCAGCACATTTCGTTCAAACAGGACCATTTCAGTCGAAACAGACTCAAACATCAAATTATGTCTCAATAATTTTGTTCTTATTCATGGAACAATATATTAGTATTTATTAAATGTAAATTTGATGTTTTCTGTTTTTTAGGTAAATCAGTGGATGGTAGCTGTTAAAAAACTGATCAATTTAGTCCGTTCATCAAGTTCATTCCCAACTCATTCCTGATGACAATAGAGTCAATATAATTTATATAAAATTAACATTAAGCAGTGATCCTGTGGGAAAAATCAGAGGATTTGTGGACCCAGAGAATAAATGATGACTTGTGAGGATTTTAAATGGACAGAACAGATGTGGCAAGACTTTGCAACAATGTTCATTTATGAGTCAGATCAGCCAGTAGGTAATGGTAAAGCTAGTACCATTTACAGCATGTACAATGTAACATTTTAGTAGAATATCAATAATTCTAATGATATCTAGCATTTTGAACTGAAAAGTCTGAACATTTTTCTGCCTACAATATATATAATAGAGCTCTCTTAGCTAAATATCATTGATAGTATTAATAATACAATATTACTGTTTCAAAGGTGGCAATGTCAAAATATTGTAGAGATGTTTTATTTTCAAAAGATTGTGTAAAACATACCTGGACATTTATTTTCAAAATGGAGATCTCAAAGACGCACACAATCATAAATGTTTCATGAAGTTCATCATTTGGGGAGCTGAATGTTTTTGGTTTATTGACAGACTTTTTAAAAATGCAGGAAGGAAAAGATTTGGGGAAATAGCATCATCCAAAATTTCTTACATCGAAGTTTTTCTCTTTGCCCTAAAATCAGTTATAAGTATTAGTAAATTGAACTATTTATTAGTATGCCAGAAAGGAAAACATTGATTCACCAATCAGACCTCTTTACTTGGAGTCGGAACATGAGTGACGTACATGTAAAATCAATATATTTATACTGTAGATAGTACAACCTTGTTTGAATTATTCACTGACATGTTCATTTCACAAAATTCAAACAGCATCTTTTGCAATTTCTTAAATTCCAAGGCTGGGTAATAATTATAATATTATGTGAAGCCTACTTTTATTGAGGGCTTGGTCACTGTTTAAAAGTGATTTTATTTCTTACAAATTAGTTTTATTAATAGCAATTGATTGAGTGAGAGAAAACTTATCAAATTAGTGTTCAGGAAGCAATGGACGAGGCTAAAAAAGACAGAAACAGATCATTACATCCTCAATTTCAAATACCCGTTGGTGTGACCAAGCTCTTTCATACGTGTACTGATAAGATCTGAAAGACCTTTCCTGCATTCCACTCCCGTGTGTACAAACAATTGTACCAGAGTGAGGTCGGGTCAACATTTTCATACATTTTCTGTATGTATGTTCACCCTGACCTCGACTCTGTCATTGTTTTTCAGAATGAGATGTGGGAAAGGTCTATTTTAGCTGGAATAAGGGCTTGAAAGATACTGTTAGAATAAGATGTCTGACACACTACAGTATGTAGATAACAAAGGCAAGTGTATAAATGTATGATTTTATTAAAGGAGTGGTTCACTTTTAGTACAAGAAAGTACAAAATTATAGTAATAAAATAGCAATTCAAGAGAAATCTCTTTCGTTTAGTTTTTTTGATCACTGCCACTGTCAACAGCTGTTGATTATTCAATTCTGTTGGACTTGTACAACAAATTCTAACCTTTGCAGCACCTCAAACAGTGCTGGTGATGCATTTGCTGTGATTTAAATTTATTTTTCGTTAAGAAATTTGGCATTGTAGTTTGAAGATTTTTTCAGTCTCGCATTCAGGGTGTCTGAATAAGAAAGAAAGGGAAGAGAAGTAAATAAAACAACTAACAGTTTTGCATGTAAGCATAAAATAGTCAATTTGCAAGTTTACCTAATAGTAGTAATTTTACAGTAAAATTTCCAACAAACTCACAAGAAAAGTAAGCATTGAGCTTGAGGAATCTGACTGCTTCTCTTTGTAGTTTAAAGCACTCAACCTCGTCCCTAGGGTCCCCAGGGGGCAGAAAGATGAGAGACCCTGGAACAAGGCTGTGAAGCACTATATGTTGGTTTAACTTGACCAAATGACATAAAATGCTGATTTCTTTAGAAACACATGCACATGCTTAAGGTAAATGCAAAAATCATTTATTTTTGCAAATTTATCTTAAATATAGGATGTATTTGAGGCCGAGTGGCAAAAGGGCTCAGTTTAAAGCCTTTTTAAACATAAATATCTGTGATTCTAAATGTAAGAAATGAATTAAAACAACTAAAAAGACCAGAATTTCTGTTTTACTGTTTACAAATGTGTCAATGAGCTTTAAGGAGCTCAGTCACGGTTGAACGGTTTGAAAAGTTTAGCTAAACTTTTCAATTTCGTCGTTTGTAATCCGTGTCAATCTTCTCCATCCTTAACCATCCTTGTTCCTTTATGGTTTATTATCATCTCTTTGATGTTTTTCTATCTTTGTAAAGTATTATTTTCAGGTTTCTTTCAATTTAACAGTAATTTTGTTGATGCTCAAACTATCTCAAAATACTGTGACTGAGCACCTTTAACTACAGTGGTGTCATAAGTGGGGCCAAGCCAAGAGAAACATTGGCCTCAATAAATTTGGCAAAATGATTATGTATTCCTTTCCATTCTGGCCATCAAGTGTCACTGTTCTCAAGCCTCGGCATTACACAGTGAAACAAAATTATGCAACAAAGTATTATTGATATGATCATGATAAATAAAATGGCCCTCAATAAACATTTGTTATTTTTCTTTTATATCATTACTATAAGATTTCTAAGCTAAGATATAGCCTGATTCTCAGACTGTTGCTCTTAGAGAGACAGTGTGGTTGCGAGCAACCTGGACCATCCGAGAATCAGGCTAAGCTAAATATAGATTAATGCACAATTGGAAAATCTACAAAATCACAAAATAATAATCATTAAGACCGATTTTCTATCCCTTCATTGAAAATACTTCTCACATAAAATATATATATAGCTTATTAAATAAATTAACCTTAAAACTGCAATGGAACAACAGGGTCTTCTGTCAGAATGTCCTTCAAGAAATTTTGAGAAAATTTTGCAAAACAAAAGCTCTTGTTTATTTCCCTTAAAATCAGCATTTCTTGAGACTGTCACAACTTGGAATGATCAGAGTGCATCAAGTGAACTTTGTTCAGCCACTCTACCATAATTCTGTTCAGTTCTAAAGGACTGAAAAATAAAAAAAAAGGTCGACATGGGTGTTAAGAATAAAAACAATCATCAACTTGGCAATAATTCTGATGTACCACAAATTAACTGAAACTGCTGGAAAACATTCAAAAATAAGAACAGAACTAACCAACCAGCAAATGATAAGTTTCCTGAGAGGTTTGGAATACTTTGCACTTAGTTGGGTTTTCAATTTTGTTAAGATCTATTCATATTCTTTAATGTCATTGGTTTACTTAAAAAAAGATTCTTTGTTTTCAAGTAAAATTCTGATCGGTTAACTCCTTTCCAAGTGAATAAAGGGGGTAAGTTTCTAAAGAAACTGTAGTGCTGCATCGGTGGGAGTATTACAAGATAATTCGCTCCAATGAAGGGCTAACGCTTGAAACGTCAGCTTCTAAATCTCTTTACAGTGGCCAGTTCACATTATCAATCCAGTTGATAAAACCAAATTATCTTTTCCAAGTGACCCGGTTCAAGCATTGCCATTGTAAGTATTCACAAATTTTACACTGGTATCAGTAAATCCATGGCAAAAACATTCCACCATACCATTCTAGGGTTACCCAGTGTGATGCATCTTCTATGTGTGCTCTGTCTAACTTGCAAACCTGAAAAAAAGTTGATACACACATGATAATGATCAAAGTCAGGAGCCCATCATCACTTGGAGCCTGCACCTACCCCATATTCCCTGTCATGGTGTTTTAACAGACCGATCTATAAATTTTAGTTTGAATTTATCTCGAATTCAGATCCCCACAGGAACCTCAGTGACCAATTGCAATCACAAGCACAGACTAATGTTGACATGTCCACATGAGGCTGCATTGTTTTATCCTTACTAAAGTGTGCTCATGGCCTATTTCGCGGGAAAAATATCTAAAAATAGACTGGTCTAAAAATGAAGTTGCATTGGCTTATTGTGGGAGTTGCAGACTCCTAGTAATGAGCTCCTGTCAAAGTCTTATCTCTCTTACAAATCAAACAAATGAATGTATACTGAAGATGTGGCACAATACACAATGATTTAATTTTAACATAATAGTTTTCTTTACCCACTGGTCCATTTTTGCACAGAATTGCGGTCTGATAAGACCATCGTTTCCTGTAGTAATCATCAAGCTTGGTTGCTGCACCTGCCAAGACGGCAAAAGGAACATGACACAATTTAAGTTAGGTTAACTCTTAGCCGTAACAGTTATTGGCATTTAATTTCTCGCAAATATTTCAGTTCAAAGCCAAACATTCTGGTTACAAGAAAATAGTAACACATCACTCAAATTCATGGTCATGATCATCATGTCATGAGCCACTTTCAGCTTAGTGTTGTAAAACTACTGACAGCTGTAGACTACTCAGCCAATCTGAAAACACAGTTAAATGGTAAACCAATACCAAAGTATAATAATAATAATAATAATAATAATAATAATCATAATCATAATCATAATCATAATCATAATAATAATAATCATAATAATAAATTGAAATTTATTCCGCGCAGTTTCTATAAAGATATTCAACTGTGCCTTACAATAAATATTAAATTAAAAATAAAATAAAAGTTCAAAGTTACAATTCTAAAATTCCATATTAAATAAATAGAATAATTCATCAATAATGTAAATTAATTATAACAACTATAGTAACTAATTAAATGCTCTATTAAATAAAAAAAAGTTTTAAGTCTAAAATACAGAATTTTCTATAGCCTGATTAATTTCAACACTCAACTGAAAACCACAGAACTCAATTTTATTGATAACCGATAGCGCTCACCAGTACTCGGAAATAAAGCAATGACACAGAGGTTACCTTGCGTCCAGCCATCTTGCAGTTCCACTGCCAATCTTTTTCCATTGTCCTGTACCAATTTAGAGGCCCTCTATATGAAGAAAGGACAGAAAGCTGCTATTAAAAGTGCTCTTAGTGATTTTCAAACATTGTTTTTCGCATTAATTTTTTTATCCCTGAGCTTCATAAACTGCATTGCTGTAAATATGTGTATAATTATGCTAGATTTTTAGTAGTGTTTTAAGTAATACCATATACAAAAGGTTAACTTCTCCACTTTAAACATTGACCTTTATAAAATTTCAAGGCCCCCCTCCATAACTAGGCAATTACTCCAGGACCCCCCTTTTTCAGTGGCAAAAAAAATTTCAGTCCCCCCCTCTGATAAATAATGAACAGTCCCTTATTACATGTCTATCCAATCACACACACACACCCCTTTTCATGATCATGGAGAGTTTTCTGGTTTGAAATGCCACCCCCAAACTCCAATCTCCCAGTAAATTACAGTTTTGGATTATCATACTCTCTGTATTCCCATGAGTATTAAATCCTTCATTGAGGTATGGATATTTTCTTGAAACAATCACTGTTTGTTATGCAATGACCATTAACTAATTGTTTTCGTTTTTAACAGCTTCGTGTAAGTACTGCTGATGTACTAGAAAGAGGTGAGTATTCTATTTAGTGATATAATTGAAAAGTGCTATAACTTTTCTCTAGTAATTTCATCAGTGGCTATTTATAATAGGAAATACGTTCTGGCCTGGGTTGTTTGAAAGGTGAATAACGCTTAATCCACCAGTGAGGTCCCGGTTGTATGAAGGCTGGATAACTAGCAGAAAACTACTAACAGAAAACTATTTGAATGGCTTGGTGCAAGACAGAGGTAAGTGACGTTTTGGGGTAAAATTTTTTTTCCTTGAAAAGTGTGTGAATTTTTGCATGTGCTTTTCAATTAGCAGTAAAACAATTCCCTTGTATTTTTTTCGGCTGGTTTGCACTTTGCTTCTGAGAAAAACGAAGTCAAAATATTGAAGCGTGCACAATGAACGCATTACAAAGCGGAACAAGAGCATTTCAGCCAAAAAAAAAGAGAATGTTTTT
>JAHPZR010026445.1:0-11475 GCA_019787425.1 Platygyra sinensis
TTTTGAGCCAGCTTGACACGGAATACAATTTCTTAAAAAATAATTGGTCTAGATACTTTGGGAAATAATTCAAACTCTTACAGGTTACAATTTTGGGCCATTCCAGAGGCTGCTTTATTTTTTCAAGAGGTTAGATAAAGCTAGGATTTCCTATTTACTCTTTTCATCAAAGCAACCAACCAACTGAACAAAAGGTAACTTTAAATTACCTGCCTTGACGTGTGGCAAGGTTCTGTTTAAGTCTTTTGTAAGCACTGCTGGGGTAAATTCCCAGCTAGAGCTTCCTGATTCTAAAGACATTTTGTCAGAATGCACGGTGAAAGTAGGCAGTATGTTTGAGACCACTGGCAGCGTTTACAGAAAGGCAGTCTACAATAAACAATGCAAAAACTGAACATTTTTTTCATTAGGATTGACGCACTACAAGGGGTGTTTTTCTGCGATTGATTTTAAATGATTGTCAACTTAAAACACTTCTCTTTGGAAAGAAACCAGTGCAAGTTTGATGATACTCAGGGAGGATTTCAAATAAGATCTAAACAGTCTAGTTTAATTTCTTTAAATGTGTGTACCGAAATGCTAGCTAAATATGATAACCAACAAAAATGGTGCAAAAGAGGTCATTAATTTAATGGTCTTTGAAAAACTGAAGAATAATGTTCATACGAATTTTAAAATTGGCCCTTGTTCCAAAGTCCAAACGTCTAACTAGCAGTGATTCGTCCATAGCTTAACACTCAAATGGCTTTCCATGGCTTGTACATCAATCAACTTTAAACTAGCAGGCTAGGTAATGAGGTAATTAGCGATAAAATCGATAAAGAAATCCCAGCTGGCCTTAAGGCCAAAAAGCAACTATACATTTGAGCTCTGTGGTTCTACCTTCCCATGAATGAATGTTTCCAACAAGTCAGCGACTGAGTTAACCGCAAACCTTTGTAGACTAACCTGTTTCCGTTTTGATGGAATACTGCATGCAAAAATAGGGTTAATTTTCCGCACGACAGAACAAATACTCAAACGGGAACATACCGTATTCCTTCAGTGACGACCGTTTACAGGTAGCCAAGTTCAATATGCTGACCAACTGTTTGAGGAACTTGGAAGCGATAGCAATAGAAATAACATGAAAATGTAAGCCGAGGAGTTTTTTCCCTAGTTACTGATTTCAACCGCAAATAGTTTGACCTTTATCCTTTTCCTATCGAAGTTATCTAAGATTTTTCTCAATACTGCTTTGTTTTTTTTGCCTTGTAGTCATTCGTGACGAGTGCATATGTGCCGATTAAAACGTTGAGGGCTCAATAACATTCCGTTCTACATCATAACAACAATAATAAAAATATATTAAAGCGTTCTCTGGTTAAAATATTTAAAATCTGTAATGATAATAATAATAATAACTCAGTAGAACAACAATTTTCTGTAAAATAATTCGCTTTCTAAATTTTAATAGTAAGCTTCGAACAACTTCGGCACAGTTGCTGAACATTATTCTGTTGGCTTCCAGACAAACCTCATATAGTCTCATTAAGTCAATATCATGTGTCCTTATTGAGAAAACACGGCGCAATCTTTAATAACAATATTAGTCGACCAGTTTGGTTTTTAAGTCCGAGTTCAAATCTTACGTGCAACGTATTGCCATAACTACTTCAGTTTAACTTCTCGACAATAACTTATAAATGGGCATAAACTTTTGAAATATCCTTTCTAGTTGACTCCTGCCAAGTATAATTGGCTCAAACCGAGGAAACCTTACGAAATTACCAGGATAAGTTGTTGATTTTCCATTTGGCCTTATGTCAGTTATTTTGACATTTTATTGTTAGCTCTCTATAGAAAGCGGCGGCGAGGTGTATTAAAATCAAAACTATTTAAAAACTGGCACTCACCAACGGTCAAATAAACGGTTTTTGTGGGTGTTACACGACGGCTCCTGATCTTAAAATGATCCGGCGTCTCGACACAGCTGAGTGGGGTTGATCGAGAAGAGCGGCGACTGCTCCAGCCCGGCAGAGCAAGTTCAACTCGCTACCAGGTAAAATTGATAGCAATCAAAACCATGGTCTCTGCGAGTTTTTTTCTTTTTTTCACTTTAATACAATAGCTCAGTAGGACCATTCACATCACCGGCAATTGTTTTCAAGTAAACATGATGGCCTTGAAATTTTCGGCTTCGTGATTGGCTCCGCAGAATCATCTGCATGTAGCGGCATTAATTTCTTATAATTGTAGATAATTGTTTTACATGGAGGAACAACGTGGCTTCACTGTCGGCTTCAATGAGTCTCAATCGCGGTTAAACTTCTTTTATGGGCTTCAGCTGTCTCGTGATTAAAGGTCAAAGTGAGGTTTCGATCACAGGTGCCTGTCACAAATTGAAACTTTCCTGAGTTCGTTCATAAGTTATCAAGAAAACTTAGAAGTGTTTTAAATAAGACACTTGCAAAAGGAAACATGGCCATTTGCATAGTGCATTTAAAAAATTTTTTACTAAGTTTTCAGTTTGTCTTCTAAATTAGTTAGAAATATAGATCCTAAATATAGATACATTCAAAGAGCTACAATGGTTTAAAAGTCTCTGCACGGGTTGGCTCCAGAATCTCTAAGTTCTAAATTCGAGAGGCGGGAAACCGCGTATAACCTAAAAGACCCTGAGAATAAACTACATGTTCCATGCATTGCCGCGAACAAACTATTATAAAAATAGCTTCAGCTATAGTGGCGCCATTCTTTGGAACAGTCTTCCATGTGACGTAAGGGAAGTAGAGTCCCTGAGGCAGTTTAAACGCCTACTCAAAAGAGATGTATAAGGCACTGCATTCGTGCAAAGCCGCTTATAAATTTAATTATTTGTTACTATTAGTTAGTAGCTTTTAGCTGACGAATTTCTAACTGTGTTTAAATAAAGATTACTACTACTACCACTAGAAGATAGTAAAAAGTTGTTTTCCTTTATGCAGCTTTCACCCAGTTACATCAAAAACACAATGTCTGTGTCAAAATATCTTGAAATCCTATTTTTCAATTGATAAATATCATATAAACAAAATACTTCTTAAGCCAAATTCCTGCTGAAAAAAGTGATGTGATCTTTAATTCACGTTTAAAATCCTTAAGAAACTGATGGACATGGAGAGTGCAACTGAAACTATATCTTTTAGATTACAAAATGATTAAAGGCTGATTGAATAGCATAAAGCAGGTTTCTACCTTATTCACAGAGAAAAAAGCCAAAAATAGATTAAGTACCTGAAGCTGCTTAGAATATGAACACAAAACTTCCCACGGTTTATAAAAAAAACAACAACAAAAGACTGTAAAATAAAAACATTGCGGTCGAGACATAAACACAGGTTTCTATTTTCAAGAGATCAGAGTATAAACATGCAATGCTTGAACACTTCTCAACCCATAATGCACTTCGCTGAACATTACCAATTGTTTCTCTTGGTCTTCAAAATGTCGGCTCACGTGTTTTTGGTCAGTTTCAAATTTGAAACGTTTTACCAGAAATACGCACATGTATTTTAAACCAAGTACTTCCATAGATGCAGATAAACGATATTTTTTTATGGAATCAAAACTACTTATCTAAGAAGGTAGATAAATTAACATATTTTATAGCCGTATGGACAATAAATGCTAATGTACATGTGGATACAGTGTTTTGTTTTATAGACAAAAAGTTCCGAAATTTGTGAGGACCTAGCTCTGCATGCCACTCGAACGTCTCGAAAAAAAAACCCACAATGTTTTGACGTTATTTTTGAGATATTGGTCGAGATAAAATCTGAACTTCATTAACCGCAGTATTTGGACTATTATGCTTGTGTACATCACACGCTCTTTTCAAAATACATCCGTTATTAATAACCGATAACCCTACGTCCAAGTGATTTTATCTTCCCTACTAGTTGTGTTCACGTAAGTTGAAGAATATCGATGCGAGCACTTCGACAAAAAAGCAAAAATAATATTTGAACTTTCCAATTTTTAACAAGCTACAGTTACATTAAATCAATTATGTTTATATGAAATGATGATTGTTTCCTTTTCCACTAACAAAATCAAGCAAAATAACACCTACATTTTGTTAAAATTTTCTTGATTTCTAACGGTGTGCCTAGTTTTTGTGCTAAGTTTGGATACTTAATAGCCGTTTCGCTCAGACAGGCAACCTTTTTAAACTCTAACACTCTTGGATATACGAAGAAACTTGAATGGAAATGTTTTGTTTACGCAAATTTTTTGTTCAAAAACAAACAATTAAATAGAGAGCAACTGCATTAGACGACTAAATATGCTAACAGTTAAAACCATCTTAAAATCAATTATAGCCCGAAGGTTGTTTGGACTACCCTTGTGTTTATCAGACGACGATAAGCTTTCATAGAACTTAACTCTACTGACTGACATCCAAAGTATACTATTCTTTTGTCAATGTCAGTAAAATATGCTTTTTCAGCCATTCATAAACTCGACCCTAATCGATAGAAACATTACATACTGATATACATTGTAGAGATTTTAGACTTCCGCGTAGATTTATGGCTCAAATCAATGTAGAACAGTTCAACATGCTATTATAACTTAGCCGCAGGCACATTGAAACCAACCTCCCATTAACACTTTAAACAGAGCCAAGGCTTTACAAGTGCTGTTTTTTTGCCGAATGTGCGCGAAAAAAAACCCTGGAGCCAATCAAAAGACTTCAGGGGCAGTAGGCATTCCAAAAAGGTTTTCCACTCAGTTGGAAACTTGGGCCTGAGTATAATTCCATTCGAAAATAACGATTTTTCCTGTTTGGGGAGTGAAAGGCTGAAATAATGAGTAGTTTATCAAGCTTACCTTCGTTTGCACTGCTCGTAGGAGATTCAAACTCATTGCTGACTTCGTCGTTTGGCGAACTTGATCGCGAAGATAAACTTGCACTTCTCTGCGTGATTTGACCTTCTCGCGGAGATGTTGGCGAAGGAGGAATAATTCTCGTTGCCTTGTGCATATTTGGATTAAAACACAACTGCATCGAACCATAAGTAAGATGGCTCGCCGCCTCGTCGCTTTCTTGCTGTCTCCTAAGCGCCACTTGCGCGGCCATTACTCTTTGTCTCTCGGCTATAAGATTGCAATCAGAACATGCACAATCTCGCCATTTGCAAAATCGTTTGTGTCCTTTGAGAATAGAGATAACGCCGTGGTTTCTGCAACGAGCGCACTTTGGTGAACGTTGTGTTATGGACCCCATTGGAGGCATCGGCGATGACTTGATTTCAGTTGAAGAGGGCTGCAATAAAAATAACAATACATTAGCTCAGAAAGTTAAATTCCGAGTCAATCGAACTATTAGTGGGTCGAGCTGAAGCGATCTCGAGGAGTTTAATGTACCACTGAGACATTTATTTCACCACGAGTAAAGTTTTCTAGAGCCTCTTAAGTTTGCATGTCTGGAATCAAACACAAAAGCTTCAGAAATGTGCTTTGTGATTGATTTAACTCGTCAGGCATTTTCCATCTACCTTGGTCCGTTGCTGTGAAGTCGGCAAGCCAAACTGCACTTGGAAGTTACTGTTAAGCGTAATTTCAAGCCAAGGAAATCTAGTTAGAGGCAGAACTACTTCATGCAGAGGAGTCAATTGCTATACATCAAAGACATCTAAGTGAGACAACAAACTGTGCTATTTCGGTTCGAGTGGTTGACTAAATTTAGCAATCTCAATAGAATATATTGGCGAAAAATTTGCCTATTATTGTTCACGGGCACCGTCCGTAAAATGTTTGTGACAAAAATGTCTCGGCTTAATTCAGTAGTAGTTGAAGTATTAAAATAGAAACTTCTGGAGTAACTACGTCGCTAACGTGAAGACGTAATTTAATCTTGACGCTAGTCGGAAATTTCTGGCAACACTATGAACGTGACAGTCTAGAGTTTCTTTTTAAATCAATATATCATTTCTTTGAGATGAGATATTTTTTGAAAACAAAAGGAAATGAAATTATTCAACAAGTGAAAAAAAATTAAGATCAATCTTTCGCAATTAAGTTTTACAAATTCTGGGCTCTGGGGATATTAAATGTTACAACTCTTAGTGATTTGCAATTACTTATTAATAAAGAAAATGACAGATAAGAATTACTTTATCAGAAAGGAAACTATATGTACAAAGTCAGAACACAATGTAGAAAAATCCTGTTTAGATTTCGTATTTCCGTTGGCAATCTTTTCTTGACTTAGGAAGAAAAACGTTTAGAAGAAACTTTGTCTCTTTAAAACAATACCAAAGACTGTGATACACTGTGGAGCACTCGAGCAGAACATCCAAATAGGAGAATTTTACACAATAAGTCCGGTCAAATCCAAAGAAACAAAAACACACTCAAATTCACCGCGTAAGAGTTCACTTACTTTAGTGTCACTGAGGTTTAGAGCTTCCGTCGTGATGTTTTACCAAAAGACTAATCTACTAACTGTTACTAATCACTACTCTCTACCAACGTCAGGGGTCAAGGTTGTAGGTAGCTTTTCTAGCACATTCCTCAGCCTAAACAAACAGGTTTACTGCTGGGTGTTGTCATGGCAATTCAAACAACCTGTCAAGGTACAAGTGAAACAATTCGCCAAAAGAAAGTCTCGATTTTTTTTATAGGCGGATTAGCCCAATCTGTTATTTTATCTAACTCCAAAGCTATGTTAAACTCATGGTCATGTAAATCAAAACATGGGCGGTGCGTTGTCTCCAGAAGGAAACAATTTAAAAGTTACGTATTGTGTTTGTAATACGTTTTAACGCTTCAGCGAAACCGGCAAAAAGATGACATTAGAAATATTTCATTCTGTTGCAGAAACCTAAGTTTGATTGATCATTGGCTAGAATGCCGAGCAAACTAAAAACTAAGAAAAAAAATTACAAACTGGTTAATCTCGCGAATTCAATTTCCTTTCATAACATGGTTTACCTTGGTTTGCTCAAGTTATTGGAAACAATTTTTCTACCGCAGCGAAATAATACAAAATTTATAAGCCCGTGAAGTGTAAATAATACTTCAACAAAGCTTAGCAGGTAAACGACAAAGGAAAGTTATAAATGAATATCTTATATAAACCTCTTGTTGCTCTGTGGGACGTAGAAAGGTATTGATAACTTTTTTTTACCTTCATAAAGTTTGAAACATTTCCACGTGGCCCCCCTGAGGAGTTCGAATAACAATGAACGGTTTGTTATTTTACAGACGGAAAAACTTTATTAACTTCGTCAAAGATATTAAGGAAACTCTATGATTACCCCATCGTATTTTTGTTGCATTCATTGTATGAAGAATAAAGCCAGCTGCATTACTAAGTATCAAAGAACGCTTTAAATAGAAAACGTTTTGAACTTGAAACAGATATTAACACTGACTAGAAAACAGTCTGGCTGTACATGGTGTATTTCCAGTTGAACTCTATGTTTCAGAAAACAATCTTTTATGTCTTTTCAAAAGCTGTCACTAATGTCATGACAAGTCTGTCATAGCTATTTTGAGGACTATATAGCTTAAGTTAAAACTCCAAACTCCAAATGCCTTGGCAATAAGTCGGCAGAGTTTCCTCAACGAAAGGTATTTCGCAATCGCACCTTAATGGCCTTCTACACTATTGTTTTCTGTGAGTCCGCGCGTCATTTGGACCCTGAACAAATGGACCAACACAGCGTGAACTAAATGCGAACTGATTAACTTGATTGGGATCAGATCGTCATCATTATTCAAGTTCAAGGAATTCTTTGTCCTTCTTGAAGTTATCCAACGCCAGAAAAACCTCCTATCGCTCTGCAACCAAGTGATGGCTATTCTTTGACGCGACCTCGTGACGGGTGATTATCTGTCAGAAGTGTATAATTTTAGCCTCTCAATCTAAACTTGTATCCTCTATTCAGTACTCTGAAATAACACACTACGAAATCTAAATTTAACCGTTAAGTTAAAGTTCGTTTCTCGTGGGAGCTGTATACACCAGCTGAACATTGTTCTTCCTACGTCATAGCACTGCTTGAGATTGTTTAAACTTCAATTTCAATGGAGGCGCCAAACAACAGCAAGGTTTCTAGTCAGTTAAAATATTTATACTGGGATGTAAAACACGGTGTTGCAGTGAATTCAATAGCTAGTTTCACTTGTTAACTTAACGCTTAACCTTACTTGATGATATTTACTCTGTTCTACTGAGGATCGGGTGTCTGATAAGTTACGATTATTTACCATTTGTGTAGATAAGGTACAACTTAGTCAAACAGTCCACTTATATATACGACGACAATAAGCTACAAGGGGAGGCTATAACTGTATTTATTCACTTCGTCATCTCAACTATTCAGCCGTATTGTATGAATTAATCGCTATTTATAGCTACAGTTGTTGCCGAATTGAAAACTCCAGAGGCTTGGAGGAATGACAGGATGATTTGTTCGGAAAATCGGATAAGATTCGGATTAACTGGCTGAAAAACAAATGATCAAGCTCTTTCTGTTTCCGTTCAGTTCTTTTTTTTTCTCGCCCAAAATATGACTGCTCAACTACCACTACACAAACATTTTTTAATCCGCCTTTAGCCGTTACTCCTCGACCAAATTTAATTAATCGACAAATAAACTTTACCGGCGTTTAATTTCATAAAATGTCGTGATCTATTTTAGGATTGCAATTAACTCGGTCAGGTCAAGCCCAAAAGAGAAGATACCGGCTGTCACTATCTTCTAGACAGACTGTGATGATCGTTGCTTAACAAGCTACAAAAGTGATCGCCCCGATTTAGAGCATCTAAACATCTAAGCCTGAAGAAGGCTGGTCTGGCCAGCCGATAAAGTGTTTTGAGTCAGCCTTGCAGTAGTCTTTGACTTATCACCCTTTTACTTTTCAAGCCGTTTGGCTGATCTGATTAAATCTCCTGTGAGATCCAACATTTAATCAAGCAGAATCTTCGTTCACGGCTTTGCGATGCGTTTATTTAGTTTGTTTTCAATCTATAATATTGCAGTTACCTTCCTATGGTCAAAAGCAATCTACAACAACCCAGTTTCACGATTTTGTGCTATTTAAGTCTCTCGAGTGACAATTTTTCTGCTTGTCTTATTTTTACCTCCACGCGAAGGTAGTTAAGTTGATAATCACGACTCCTTGTTATGAATAAGAAGATACCTTGGTCTTGTCAGGTCAATTTTATGTCCATTCGCTACGCTTAACAGCCAGGAGTCAATGTAATTTTCCAGGAAACATCATGGATAGGAAAAAGAGTCTCTAACCCCGTTTGGTACTCAAAAGCATGATCTTGGTTATATTGCGACTGGAGTCTGTTCTTGTGTGTGTCTTTTTTAATCAATTCATGTTAGACCATCCACAGAGCCTTTGTCGATCTTGCACAGGATATACGAATAAATTATGTTGAGGAGGAAACTTAACTACTGAATAGCATCGCATCCAGAGGAAATAAAATATTGCTTGTCGCTTTGAAGTTGGTGAAGTGGTTCAAACTTCCTTGACTGCACCAAATCGACTATCCCTGACTCTTAATTTAGAAATATTTCCTTCTCCAGATCCAATTGTGTTAAAACTCCTAGTCACTTTATGCTAGGGCTGGAAATGCTGGAATTGATTGCCGGTGCCATGATTTGTATACTGAGGAAGAAATCTTGATCTGACTCCCGGCTGTGATCAAACTCTTATTTGTTTCACTGTCGGGCAAACAAGTTACCCAGCAGAATTTCTGGGACATGTGCATTGTGCGTTGTGCATTGTTCATGGCAGTCAAAAGAAGCAACTTATATTCTAGCTGGCGATCGACTAAAATACTTAATGCAATCCGGTATTATGGACTTATGCTGATCATGATAACAGACCTTTTCAAGTTATAGGAATAAAATACTGAAAAAAATTACAGAGACAACTAGCTTAACAACACTAAAAATCATCTTCCTAATTAATCTACTAGAGAATTAAAATGATGCTCAAAGAAGGGTACTTACTTCGCGGCCAGAGAAGCGGTACATGCTTGCTTTCGTAAATGTCAAGAGTTATTCAAAATGATTTGCTGACAGTTTATACAAGATAATGAAAACAAAGTAATTACACTATCGGCCTAAAATAAACTGAAGTGAATTGCAGTTCATTCAGGTGACTAGCGCTACATGTTAACTCTCAGTTGCACCTTCGTGAAACCCTTGTTCAGCATCTACAGCTCTTCGCAATATGAGCCCGCCATTATGTAGGCAATTCTAGAAGCTGTGCCGCGCCCTCACCCAAATTAATCACTGACGTTATGTGACACTAGCACGAAAAGTCAACCTTTTGATCTTAAAACAACTGAAAATAAGTTTAAAGATACTAATTGGATAAAGCAGACAGATTAGGCGATAAGTTGAAGACACAGACCGGAATTGGAAGAGCAATAATTGTTATTGACCTGTAGCTATCGTATAGTAAATTGCCTTTTCTAAGTTCGTCTGCCGCGCCGGCGTTAATTCGCTTGTTTATCACCCATGTTTTGCCACGAGATAGGACTGCAAACTTAACTATAGGCTAATTTAGCAAATAACTTAATTCACTTACTATGAGGAAATTATCCGAATCAGCCATGAGACACAAAAAATAGACAATACGCGTCGGGAAATCTTACGGCGCTGTGCGGATTCAGCCTTGCTGAAGTGGAAGCCGGGCGAGCTCACCTTAGATGTTTATAAAATGTATCACTAGCCGCGGAAACGCTTCCTCACGAGAAACACCTCCAATAAATTAACGGCGTTACTAAATATTGGCTACATTTATAACATAACTGCAAACTTATACTATACTATACTATGGAAAGTTACGTCATAGTTCCCACATTGGAATGTTCTTGAATGTATCACTCCAGTCAACACAAGGGCTCCGAATATTTGTGGACGTGCAAATCACTCCACGTAATCCTTATTAAAACAACGTCCAAATAAGCCAGAATTTACTCTTTTGTGATCTGGGCAGTTTAAAGTAACAAACAAAATATTACCTTAAATATAGTCGTGAAGCTATAAGTTACTGTGCATAATCCTTATTCTCGGTAAAATGAGGTGTAAATAAACCAGAACTTGCTCTGTTGTACTCACAGATGATTTAAGGTGTTTAACATAAAAGAGCCGGAAAATAGAGCTTTAAAAATTTGCTTGTAAATAAACGAGAATTTACTGCACTGTATTGGTAAACAGTTTAAAACAAATTCATTCACGTTGTTATAAATAATTGATCGTCATGAAGGATTAAAACATGAACGTTAATGATTCTTACTGAGATTAAGTTAACAGCAACGGAAATCGTTTAGGGAAAAGCTAATGCATTGCATCAAAACACCAGTTCTTTCAACCTTCGACTTTCACTGCGCACCATACACTCGTCCATTATTTATTTTTTATTTTGTTTCACTATAATTACGTAATTCTTGCTGTTTTTTAGCTGAACCATGCAACA
>JAHPZR010026446.1:0-2500 GCA_019787425.1 Platygyra sinensis
ACAAGCATTCAAAGCTTAACCTTGATACCATTTTATATCATGATTTTGAATATAGTGGATGGAGCCTGGGCATAAACTCTCACAGGTGTTTATAGCTTATGCAGCAGTTGTTTAAGGTGGGGAAGTGTCTGTAAAATAACCATGGTTTATTTACTCCGGTACATTCTATACTTCCGGTTTTTCAAGATTGCCGTGCACCAGTTATGTCTTCTTTCTTCAAAATCCTTCCAGCCAATTAGTCAAGTTAATATTGGCAGGCAGAGTCGTTTCAAATCAGTTGGGCGGCACATTTCAGTTCAGGCCCAGGGCATATTAACTGACGTCAACATTCCCACGAGCTACCAGCTCTTAACTTTGACGTTATCACTGATCGATTACTAGCCTTAAGAATTTCTTTATCTGCAAAACGGGCATTATTGCAGTTACATTAATGTAATTGTGCGATTTTAATTATATTGTTACTGCCATGCAAAAATAACATTGTATACTGTTTTCAAAAGGGCAGGGATTGTGTCGACGCAAGCCTAGTACAACACCTTCACTGAAGCGGTGCCGTCAGACGGACATAACTTTTACGATTCATTTATTTGTTTCTGCGCTGGATTACGAACCCTAGACGAGAGATTTTGTAAATTCTATAATACATCGTATATGTGTGTATGTATTTCTTAACTTGGTTCACCTAACGCCAATGCATAAGAGGTATAACCAAAAATTAAATTCGTCTCGCTCTGATTACGTCATTTCTATTCAGTCCAAGTTAGTTTCCTCCGCCAATCCGTTGCAAGTGCCATTTACGAACCTAGATTCCTAGATGAAGATTAGCACTATCTCCATTGTCATCAAGTCAGTTGAACAAGAACATTGTGGCGCGAACTCAACTGCTCCCAAAAACCCGGATTAATGATCGACTTCATTAAAAAAAGAGAAAACGATTTTAAACAACTACAGAACAATGAGAACAGGTAGCTCAAATTAAAGGGTCCAAACTTGCAAAAATACTATCTGATCAAACTAATCCAATACTAACATAAGAAGTCTCTCATCCTTCTGTCAGACATTTTGTCTCAGCCGATCGCAGTGGTTGCACTTCTCTAGTAGCTGAGGAAAAAGAGTTTCTTTACTTACTGCGTTTTACTGTTTTTTTTCTCTGCTACGTTTTGAAGACCAGTGACGCAGAAAAGGCTAGAAGGTTCGCATAGTTTCTTCCTTTGTCATCTTTGATTTAGCTGACCGATCATTTTGTGGGGAGGCACTTTTTTATAGATTGTTAACAACCCAAGGTTAACTATATTCGGCAGCTGACAGAGTGGTATCAAATTTAATGTCATAGTTTTACATAACTGTTGCGATTGTATAACTTGTTTCTGTGTTACGGGTGGGTAAGTAGGCATAAATTAACTGAAGATATTATATAATCAGTCTTATGATTGATTTCATGAGGTGAAAACACGTGAGAACAAAGGAAGGCTGAAGAATAAGTTTCTGTAACTGACCAGTCAAGAAAAATTGTTCCAAAAGTTGTCAGCCAAAGGTATACCCACAACACAGTGCATCTTACTCCAGTACGATACAGAGTAATTTCTGTTCATTTGTCTGATTATTAAAAAAGAGAGGATTACTAGGTGTTTTATCATGGCTTTACCCTTGCAATTCGCTACGGGTCCCGCTTATAATCCCCGGGAGACTAGACGTGAACTCGCAACATCTCGCAAGATTCAGTCATGGTTAAATCAAGATCGACCTTCAAGAACTTCGCAAATAGAAAATAGTTAAGCACAAATTAAACTCAGCGTCGTAAAGCTAATTCCTAAGCAAACTAATGCTGCATTACTAACAGAAGTAGTCTTTTGCGTGTCGAACATTCTGTGTCTCCGACTGAGTCATGCTGGTTGCACTTGCAGTAACAGCTCCGACGAATGGCTAACGCTCGAAACGTCAGCTTGCGAATCTCTTTACGGTGGCCAGTTCACATTACCAACCCATTTGATAAAACCAAATTATCTTGTAATACTCCCCACCGACGCAGCGCTACAGTTTGTTTAGAAACTTACCCCCTTTACTCATGCATAAACAAGAGTTACCCTAGCTACTGTTTCTTTTTTATCTTATGGTATGACGTAAGTCATGCTATGGGGTTTAGGGTTTGGCGTTGAAATTCAAGTAAAACTCACTCACTCACTCACTCACTTGTTAGACAATTAATTTATGCATTAAACCTGGACGTTCACATTCTCCCATATCTCCCCTCCCCGACAAGTTTGTCTTATTGTTCAAAGTCACGCCATTGTCTCAGTGTACGTATTTGGGGGGGAGGTACAAAGGCGAGATTGGGTGCCTACCATTTGGACGGAAAATCCGGAAATTTCGGTTTGAAGTCAAATGGTAAGATAATTTTCTGGAAATTCCATTCGTATATTGTGGAGTACCTTCAGAGATACTCCTCCTTATCCGTTCGGAACGGAACGGCGGAAATTTCCTTACCATTTCCAACACTTTC
>JAHPZR010026446.1:7500-30354 GCA_019787425.1 Platygyra sinensis
TTACTAACACTCGCTAGGGTGGTGAAAGGTGATATCAGCTTTGAGTTTTTCAATGGAAACGTTAGAGGGGGTGACGAAACTGTCCATATCAACCAGGATGCTTCGCATTCAGTAATGACCTTGTTGAAAGCCTCCGGTTTCTTACTATAAGGATACAGGAAATAATTTTTGCGATGACACGCAAGTTAAATCAGACAGATTACGGCGATTGTCTTTGTTATAGCCTTGCTACATCTGTTGACCTTCAACTTTAGAAATCTGATGTTAAATACAGGTCCGCGTTGCGTACCGAACTTTAGGTTCCGTGCTTAGGTTCTTCCAACGGGAAATATAGCTGGTGACCTCATATACAGTAAAACATCTCCTTTTCCGTTCTGCCTTACTTAACACCTTCGATCTCTGTTATAACGTGAGCGGAGGTAATGCCGGAATCAAAACTCCTTGAAGGATTTTTACTGTAACGTGTTTTAGACAAGTTAGAATTCGAAGGTGTGGTCGATATCAACTAGGTGCTGCATGAAGGTCGAACCGATTTCTTGGTAAAAATATTCTTTGTTAGTTGTGGTTAGATGCAGACAGGCAATACATGTACGGCTAGTTTGCAGCCCACGCTACGTTTTTCAGTTAAACTTCTGACGCAAACCTTTTTCGCCCCAACTTTAATTGTGATCACTGAATGTAATGCACGGAAATATCCATCCAGCTTCCAAGTCTTTTAAGTACCCAACGGATACCCATTAACTTCCCAACGGATAAGGCACAATATAGCTAGCTGTTGAAGCCTAAAAGCGGGTTTCATAAAGTGTGCCCGACAGACTAGACATCGCGACAGGCGTTGTCAGGGTCTTACTTGAAAGGTTGTTGCCTTAGGCGAATGCCCATACCATAGGTTTATACAGAACCGTCGCAAAGTCGATTAGAGAAAAAACACTGCAATGATTTCCTTCCTGATTTCCCAAAATATGGTATCAGCGATATGTTGATAAATATATCTACCGTGAGTTCATTTCCTTAGCGCGCACCTCCCAGTAAAATTGATATCCGTCAAGGTCACATGTTTGAAGGTTTAGTTCACAACATTCTTCAGTTAATGCTACATTTCATCACGAGAACAGGAAGGTTTGATGCTACACGGCTTCGCAAAGATTTGAGCCTTAATTTCGCCATGTTTTAATCAGCAGTCCGCGGTCACTTGTCTGTCACTTGCCGCTTCTTGCTCAGTACCCGGGCATATGCTACAGAAACTGGTCCTATTCTGCATAACCAGACTTCACAGATGAGATATTTAAAAACTTAATTTAAAGCAGGTGAGCCTTTGCATTGTAAATTAAAGTATTGCAACATTTTAAATACATTGAATTGTTTCGTTACTATAAATGCCAGCTGGAAAAATTTAGACCTAAAGCTGCACACCATTCTGATTACCTTCTATGGCTGAATTTGATCATTCTCGACTTCTGTGATAAATGTATTTCTCAGGGTATGCATTAGACACTGCCTGTCGGAAAAGAACAGTACGAGGACACTCCAAATAATTTCTCATACCGTACCCTGCCTGCTCTCAATCCACAGACGACTTGAGATATAAACTTTTGAAGCACTAAAGAAGTAAACGGTGGAGAGAGTAAAGTGTATGAAATTTAACTGACTGTACACTATTTGTTTGAACTGAGAGTTCTCATTTTCTTATTTACTACAACTTTTCGCCCTTCGTTCGCCAAAGGATTGCTCAGTTAAACTGAGCTTCACTAGCCAGATGTCGACTGTAAAACCTAACTGAATATTACTTGAGGTATTTTAAATTTATTTCAAGCACTGAGTCACGTTCTCATACTGATGCTATGTGATGGGTATGATGAGCTTCACCAACTGAACTGTATACAGTTGTAGTCGGCAGATATACCATGCGAACTGAAATGGCTTTGCCAGCGCTACTCCCATGAAGAAGTTGATTTTTGTGGACTTACTAATGGTAAATATTGTTTCAGAAATCGCGTGTGCAAATTTGCAAAGAGTCATCGCTCTGTTTATCAGTTAAAAGAAGCTGTGTCCACTCGTCATGACTTATCAACTAGTGTCTCCAGTGTCTGCCTGAATCGAGCTGAATTCAGTATATCGATCAGGGTCTTAACTTTCAGAGCGATCAAAAGGACTTTATCTAACTAATGCAAATGGTGACAACTCAATCTCCAGAGCAGTAACATAATCACAACTGACACACTGGCACAATCAGTGTAGTCTCCTGTCTCTTTTAAATGTCACCAAGATCAGTGTTTTCATAATTCACGGCCACACTTTACTTCATCTGGCAACAATAACAAACTGTTAACACACAAACTGTTCGATAACAGAATTACACCTAGGTGAAGTATACAGAATAAAGCCTACTTTTGGACCACAATTATATTCCGTAACTGAATGCTTCTATAGACAGCTTGACACCAAAATTGGACGAAAACAGCACCTGATCATGTATTGAGGTCCTCTCTCTTACAGTCTATCTCGATTAACAAATCCTCGGCGAAGTAATGATCCACAATACTGTTTGATTTAATTGATAACTGCCTCCCAAATTTCTCTTCACACATTCAGATTAAAGAAACGACAACTGAAAGACCACTGACTGGCAAACGCAGCGAGTGCCTACAAGCGTATACACGGTGCGCATGCTTTGATAAAGTTTATTGATAGTTGCTAGACATCCATTTGGTTATTACAGTTTACACAGCTTGAGGGGCATTTCAACGACTTCATGTGAAATATACAGCAGAGTTGTCATTCAATAGTCTGGCAGCCAGACATGCATTGTGGGTTTCGTGAATGAAACATCGAAACAGATTAGTATACACTCGAACTGCTATCTAATCTGTGAGGTCCTGTTTCCGTGAGCATATGTTTTGCATCAGATCTTTTAAACAGTCTAATAAAAGATATGTTTTCACTGTCGGCTTGTCGCCGGGAACAAAGGTGTCCATTTCTAAACGAATACCATTAGACATAAATAGCTGCCTACTCCCGTTGTTGTTAGTTTACTGTTTACGAAATATAATAAATATTTTTATAATACAATGCCATTTCCACTGGCGTGATTTGCGCTAATTCGCCTTTTTTTGGAAAAAAACTTCTTGTCAATTATATTATTACAACCTGTTTTTATTTGCCATTGAAGCAGACTTGCGGTCCAATTCCGTGAATTCTTCACAGAGTCATTTTATAGACGAGGCGAGGCATTATTAAATATACTTGATACCTTTTTCTAATTTTTGAGCATTCGTACAGTATTTGTTTTGCATTTAAGACGAGATGAATTCTAATTTAGATTACATAAAGCCTTGAAATAGGAAAGGATGTAAAGAAATGATTTTGGCACGGAGAGACGTAAAGGTTGAAGACAATATTTGGAAAATCACTGGGCGCGCAATCCCAACATAATCATATTTACAAATATTATACTAATCAAAGCTCTTTGCTCTCAACGCTGCAGATAGACAACTAAATAAATTTGAAAGCAAAATACTTACGGAAGCTTTAGATTAGGTACCTGCACAAATTAGTTTTGTTACCTTCTGTTTCTTGCCTAAGAACTGTTGGATCCTGTTATCAGTAATCCGCGCTCACGCCGCGTGAAGACTGAGTAAGTCGGTTCAGTGACCTCAATAAATTCAAAATCGAAACAAGGGTTTGTTTATTCTTACCACAGTAAACTGATCTGCGGGGCTCTCTTTGGTTCCTTTGTGTGTCGACTGTTCGTCGGTGACCTCCATTGCTTCAGTTTCTCTCCCATCTGTGGACTGAACTGCAGCGACGAGCGAAGCTGGGCTCGAATACCCCGTCTTCAGTATATAAGTGTCTGATGATGAAATATTGTCTTTTTGTTCAATGAATTTGCTCTAAAAATCGTCCAGCTTATCCGTTAGCTGCACTGTTACACCGCTACGTTTTTTGATTCTTGGATGTGTTCTCCGAACTGCTGGGAGCCGTGACTGAATGTGCTCCAAACTGAGTGAGCGATGGCGGTTCTCATTAACACCCACACGGAACTGCAAAGATTCTATTAATGACTGTTTCGCGTGTGAAACCTTTTAATATATAGTAGAGCGCTGTTTCTAGAAAATTTTCAGGTTTTCTTAACATAAGAGTTATCCTTGAAAGCCTCTTTTAATTCCCTCCAGAGCGATTTTAATCTTAGTCAGCTTACAAACACTGTTCTAGAAGTTACTAATTTGTTTACTTGTTACAAAGTTACTTAGTTTTCGATACAAGATATCAAAATTGTTCTGGAACAGTCGGGTCATTCGAGTCACGCTAGCAAATATTTTTGCCAAATATTCTCATTGCTGATGATCAAATGGTTAAGCGAAAACCTTGAGAATGTGATCTCATCGGTTTGAAATCAACGAGACATCCCTTGCAATAAGTGCTTAGTTTTCTTAGTTTTTAATAGAGAACCTGTTCGCTTTTTGTTAGCGTGACACGTCACCACTGGAATATTCTGTGTTCTGCTTAGCGACGACTAGAATAATCTGTCTCGTAAGTGCATATTGACGAATTAATGGCGATTTTTCCGGGTGGTATAATTTAACACCTTGTCAGTGCAAAGAATCCTTCATATCTTTTTGTCTTTTCAGGGTCCTTCAGAAGAGTGGAAGATCAATTAATTACCAGTAAATTTAGCGTTTCAGAGGTTCGCTATTTAGTCTATTTGGCCTTCAACTCAATCGGTCGACACGGCGTGGATATATCGGCTTCGCCATTAGCAGAAAAGTAACATTTTCATCACAAAGAGATGTAGGGCCGCGTTAAGTATTTTCCGGTTTGGAAGTCTAATATAAATCAGTTCACTCTGTCCTCACTTCACTACGTTGATAAGATAGCGCAATGATATATTACACAAGGCATTTTCAAGTCGCATTGTCGCCGTCACCTTGACCGCCAAAAACAATGGAAACTTACAATAGCGTAAAATCCGAGCGGAAATGTTACCCAACAGGGCGACTTTACGCGGTGCGAGAGATGTCGCTAATCACTGCAAATTGTTTCGCATATCGACGTTTAGTAAGGAATGACATCACATCCGTGGAAGAATGAGGACCGGAGGTCCATAGGACGCAATGCTTTTATAACTGATTTCCGGCGCTGATAACTCAATTTGATTTCTCGCCTCCATGGAAACTGAGCACTGTTTAACAGCAAGAGTGGGCGAGTAAGTGAGCAAGACACAAGATGTTCATGATTGGCGGCATTTGGTCGAGTTACGTAATCGGTGACGAAATCCCGCTTAGTGCAAGACGTAAGTTAGGACCCAGCTTTCTGTATTGCAAAGCTCGTAACAAGTGTTATAGGAAGGAAACTCTGGGTTCCTCTAGTGATTTCGTTGGTGTGAAATCGACGGCTTGTCAAGCGAAATAAACGCACTTGATTCTTAGCCCCTCGCCCTCATTTTATATCGTCGATGACAAGGATAATGAAATCCACCAATTTGTTTCTACTGCATGCTAGTATGGTATCGTGAAGCAATGTCACTCAGCACTGGGAGAGACTAAATGGGCTGTAAGGCCCGCTTCAAACGTCGAACTTTACGTCTGCCGAATCTAATTATTAGGTTCGGCACATGTAAATTCGACGTTTGAATCGGCCTAAACTGAGCGATCTTCAAAAAATTGACATATGAGGCTGATCATACATCAATGTATCTGGCTCTAACGGAAAGCGGATCAATCAGTAAGGTTAATACAAAATTAGCTTAAGTTGAAAAAAAAGGGTCGACCTACAATGCTGGCACAACTCTAATGGTTTCTCCCACGCAGGTCATTACGATGTTTGCTCAGTCACAAGTGAGGGTCATGAAGGGGGGGTCCTAATCCCATTTCCCAGCAAATTGTTTTTCTCAAATCGCAGCTCAAATCCCACAATCCCAGCCTGTGTTGCTCAAATTGAAATCCCATTCCCATTTTTCCATTGTTTTTGTTTCATGAATCCCAGTCCCAGTGCACAAAATCCCATTTCTCAGCCTCTAAAAAAAGGCAAATCCCAGCTCCCAGTTTACCCCTTCATGACCCTCACAAGTATATCTCTGAGAGATCTTTCGTTTTTTTTTGTGAGATATTTAAGGAATGCTTCGAGTATTTCATCCAACCGTGGATGGGTCATTAGTAAATATCAAATTTTTATTAACAGTAATGCTTTGGGGATATTGAGGAATTAAACAAGATCCTTTATGCACTATTGTCGATTACATATGGATCGGTTTTTTTCTGAAACTTACACCAAAGGTTTAACAAGCCAACTGGTAACATAACCTGGCAACCTCCATACGTGTATCCCATCATTTTCTCTTGGTATAGCCTATCGAATTAATTCCTGCTCAAAATAAATTACCTAGACGATTTTCTGAAGAGGGCCGCTTGTGGTCGCCCGTAATCCGTTATATATGTATCACTGGTTCAGTCTGCAGGCTTTTATAGCTATTTTGAGGTAGATCTTAGAAGCAGCTGTGATCCTTCACTCAGGGTCACGACCACAATGCGCGAAGGAAGAAATTCTTTTAGAGTTGTTCATGTCCGGTCATGTAGGATGTAAGGATATCCGAAGTTTCCGCGGAAGGCTGATTTGAAAATCACTGAAATCTTCAGTCCTTCGTCTTCATTATCAGTGCAGAAGGGTTAACTCTAATAACGTTTGTGCGATAACAGAGGTAGTATGGATTCGTACGGTTCAATCTTTGAACTTACAGCTTCATTTTAACTATTCTAGAACGAAACACACTACACGTTCACGACCGTAACAAATAGGGAACTTAAGTAACGATGACGCCGACGCCAAGTTAAAAATGAATTTATTTTTACCAACGAAATTCGAAATTGTCTAGATCTATTCACTACGCCAATGGCTCTAAAACTGTGCTACAGCCGGTTATATGTTATGTCAGCGTTAAATTCTAATGGAAATGCGGAAAATTAGCCACCTTCCAAAGTGTCCTTGTCCTTTCTATTTGAGAGTTCCCCGGCAACTGGTGCGGATTACGCTACTGTTCCTAATGACAATTTGTTACTGTTAGACTGAATTTAAGCTTGCGTTCCTGCTTCTATGAAACTACATTTTTGAAGACACTTGTTAATATGGCGGGCCTTATTTAGTTTTCTATTTAAGATTGAACCAGATCCTGGAACCAACCGCTTGTCGTCTAAACAAAAGAAACCGTTTATCGCGATTCATTATGTGACGTTTTGAAGGAACAGAAAGGGCGGGTCATGAAGGGGTAAACTGGGAGCTGGGATTTGCCTTTTTTTAGAGGCTGAGAAATGGGATTTTGTGCACTGGGACTGGGATTCATGAAACAAAAACAATGGAAAAATGGGAATGGGATTTCAATTTGAGCAACACAGGCTGGGATTGTGGGATTTGAGCTGCGATTTGAGAAAAACAATTTGCTGGGAAATGGGATTAGGACCCCCCCTTCATGACCCTCACTTGTGACTGAGCAAACATCGTAATTGACCTGCGTGGGAGAAACCATTAGAGTTGTGCCAGCATTGTAGGTCGACCCTTTTTTTTCAACTTAAGCTAATTTTGTATGAACCTTACTGATTGATCCGTTTTCCGTTAGAGCCAGATACATTGATGTATGATCAGCCTCATATGTCAATTTTTTGAAGATCGCTCAGTTTAGGCCGTCAAACGTCGAATTTACATGTGCCGAACCTAATAATTAGATTCGGCAGACGTAAAGTTCGACGTTTGAAGCGGGCCTTACAGCCCATTTAGTCTCTCCCAGTGCTGAGTGACATTGCTTCACGATACCATACTAGCATGCAGTAGAAACAAATTAGTGGATTTCATTATCCTTGTCATCGACGATATAAAATGAGGGCGAGGGGCTAAGAATCAAGTGCGTTTATTTCGCTTGACAAGCAGTCGATTTCACACCAACGAAATCACTAGAGGAACCCAGAGTTTCCTTCCTATAACACTTGTTACGAGCTTTGCAATACAGAAAGCTGGGTCCTAACTTATGTCTTGCACTAAGCGGGATTTCGTCACCGATTACGTAACTCGACCAAATGCCGCCAATCATGAACATCTTGTGTCTTGCTCACTTACTCGCCCACTCTTGCTGTTAAACAGTGCTCAGTTTCCATGGAGGCGAGAAATCAAATTGAGTTATCAGCGCCGGAAATCAGTTATAAAAGCATTGCGTCCTATGGACCTCCGGTCCTCATTCTTCCACGGATGTGATGTCATTCCTTACTAAACGTCGATATGCGAAACAATTTGCAGTGATTAGCGACATCTCTCGCACCGCGTAAAGTCGCCCTGTTGGGTAACATTTCCGCTCGGATTTTACGCTATTGTAAGTTTCCATTGTTTTTGGCGGTCAAGGTGACGGCGACAGTGCGACTTGAAAATGCCTTGTGTAATATATCATTGCGCTATCTTATCAACGTAGTGAAGTGAGGACAGAGTGAACTGATTTATATTAGACTTCCAAACCGGAAAATACTTAACGCGGCCCTACATCTCTTTGTGATGAAAATGTTACTTTTCTGCTAATGGCGAAGCCGATATATCCACGCCGTGTCGACCGATTGAGTTGAAGGCCAAATAGACTAAATAGCGAACCTCTGAAACGCTAAATTTACTGGTAATTAATTGATCTTCCACTCTTCTGAAGGACCCTGAAAAGACAAAAAGATATGAAGGATTCTTTGCACTGACAAGGTGTTAAATTATACCACCCGGAAAAATCGCCATTAATTCGTCAATATGCACTTACGAGACAGATTATTCTAGTCGTCGCTAAGCAGAACACAGAATATTCCAGTGGTGACGTGTCACGCTAACAAAAAGCGAACAGGTTCTCTATTAAAAACTAAGAAAACTAAGCACTTATTGCAAGGGATGTCTCGTTGATTTCAAACCGATGAGATCACATTCTCAAGGTTTTCGCTTAACCATTTGATCATCAGCAATGAGAATATTTGGCAAAAATATTTGCTAGCGTGACTCGAATGACCCGACTGTTCCAGAACAATTTTGATATCTTGTATCGAAAACTAAGTAACTTTGTAACAAGTAAACAAATTAGTAACTTCTAGAACAGTGTTTGTAAGCTGACTAAGATTAAAATCGCTCTGGAGGGAATTAAAGAGGCTTTCAAGGATAACTCTTATGTTAAGAAAACCTGAAAATTTTCTAGAAACAGCGCTCTACTATATATTAAAAGGTTTCACACGCGAAACAGTCATTAATAGAATCTTTGCAGTTCCGTGTGGGTGTTAATGAGAACCGCCATCGCTCACTCAGTTTGGAGCACATTCAGTCACGGCTCCCAGCAGTTCGGAGAACACATCCAAGAATCAAAAAACGTAGCGGTGTAACAGTGCAGCTAACGGATAAGCTGGACGATTTTTAGAGCAAATTCATTGAACAAAAAGACAATATTTCATCATCAGACACTTATATACTGAAGACGGGGTATTCGAGCCCAGCTTCGCTCGTCGCTGCAGTTCAGTCCACAGATGGGAGAGAAACTGAAGCAATGGAGGTCACCGACGAACAGTCGACACACAAAGGAACCAAAGAGAGCCCCGCAGATCAGTTTACTGTGGTAAGAATAAACAAACCCTTGTTTCGATTTTGAATTTATTGAGGTCACTGAACCGACTTACTCAGTCTTCACGCGGCGTGAGCGCGGATTACTGATAACAGGATCCAACAGTTCTTAGGCAAGAAACAGAAGGTAACAAAACTAATTTGTGCAGGTACCTAATCTAAAGCTTCCGTAAGTATTTTGCTTTCAAATTTATTTAGTTGTCTATCTGCAGCGTTGAGAGCAAAGAGCTTTGATTAGTATAATATTTGTAAATATGATTATGTTGGGATTGCGCGCCCAGTGATTTTCCAAATATTGTCTTCAACCTTTACGTCTCTCCGTGCCAAAATCATTTCTTTACATCCTTTCCTATTTCAAGGCTTTATGTAATCTAAATTAGAATTCATCTCGTCTTAAATGCAAAACAAATACTGTACGAATGCTCAAAATTAGAAAAAGGTATCAAGTATATTTAATAATGCCTCGCCTCGTCTATAAAATGACTCTGTGAAGAATTCACGGAATTGGACCGCAAGTCTGCTTCAATGGCAAATAAAAACAGGTTGTAATAATATAATTGACAAGAAGTTTTTTTCCAAAAAAAGGCGAATTAGCGCAAATCACGCCAGTGGAAATGGCATTGTATTATAAAAATATTTATTATATTTCGTAAACAGTAAACTAACAACAACGGGAGTAGGCAGCTATTTATGTCTAATGGTATTCGTTTAGAAATGGACACCTTTGTTCCCGGCGACAAGCCGACAGTGAAAACATATCTTTTATTAGACTGTTTAAAAGATCTGATGCAAAACATATGCTCACGGAAACAGGACCTCACAGATTAGATAGCAGTTCGAGTGTATACTAATCTGTTTCGATGTTTCATTCACGAAACCCACAATGCATGTCTGGCTGCCAGACTATTGAATGACAACTCTGCTGTATATTTCACATGAAGTCGTTGAAATGCCCCCTCAAGCTGTGTAAACTGTAATAACCAAATGGATGTCTAGCAACTATCAATAAACTTTATCAAAGCATGCGCACCGTGTATACGCTTGTAGGCACTCGCTGCGTTTGCCAGTCAGTGGTCTTTCAGTTGTCGTTTCTTTTAATCTGAATGTGTGAAGAGAAATTTGGGAGGCAGTTATCAATTAAATCAAACAGTATTGTGGATCATTACTTCGCCGAGGATTTGTTAATCGAGATAGACTGTAAGAGAGAGGACCTCAATACATGATCAGGTGCTGTTTTCGTCCAATTTTGGTGTCAAGCTGTCTATAGAAGCATTCAGTTACGGAATATAATTGTGGTCCAAAAGTAGGCTTTATTCTGTATACTTCACCTAGGTGTAATTCTGTTATCGAACAGTTTGTGTGTTAACAGTTTGTTATTGTTGCCAGATGAAGTAAAGTGTGGCCG
Source organism: Platygyra sinensis (assembly GCA_019787425.1). Taxonomy (NCBI): domain Eukaryota; kingdom Metazoa; phylum Cnidaria; class Anthozoa; order Scleractinia; family Merulinidae; genus Platygyra; species Platygyra sinensis. Next base: position 18,518 of record JAHPZR010026446.1, read on the forward strand.
TGAATTATGAAAACACTGATCTTGGTGACATTTAAAAGAGACAGGAGACTACACTGATTGTGCCAGTGTGTCAGTTGTGATTATGTTACTGCTCTGGAGATTGAGTTGTCACCATTTGCATTAGTTAGATAAAGTCCTTTTGATCGCTCTGAAAGTTAAGACCCTGATCGATATACTGAATTCAGCTCGATTCAGGCAGACACTGGAGACACTAGTTGATAAGTCATGACGAGTGGACACAGCTTCTTTTAACTGATAAACAGAGCGATGACTCTTTGCAAATTTGCACACGCGATTTCTGAAACAATATTTACCATTAGTAAGTCCACAAAAATCAACTTCTTCATGGGAGTAGCGCTGGCAAAGCCATTTCAGTTCGCATGGTATATCTGCCGACTACAACTGTATACAGTTCAGTTGGTGAAGCTCATCATACCCATCACATAGCATCAGTATGAGAACGTGACTCAGTGCTTGAAATAAATTTAAAATACCTCAAGTAATATTCAGTTAGGTTTTACAGTCGACATCTGGCTAGTGAAGCTCAGTTTAACTGAGCAATCCTTTGGCGAACGAAGGGCGAAAAGTTGTAGTAAATAAGAAAATGAGAACTCTCAGTTTCAAACAAATAGTGTACAGTCAGTTAAATTTCATACACTTTACTCTCTCCACCGTTTACTTCTTTAGTGCTTCAAAAGTTTATATCTCAAGTCGTCTGTGGATTGAGAGCAGGCAGGGTACGGTATGAGAAATTATTTGGAGTGTCCTCGTACTGTTCTTTTCCGACAGGCAGTGTCTAATGCATACCCTGAGAAATACATTTATCACAGAAGTCGAGAATGATCAAATTCAGCCATAGAAGGTAATCAGAATGGTGTGCAGCTTTAGGTCTAAATTTTTCCAGCTGGCATTTATAGTAACGAAACAATTCAATGTATTTAAAATGTTGCAATACTTTAATTTACAATGCAAAGGCTCACCTGCTTTAAATTAAGTTTTTAAATATCTCATCTGTGAAGTCTGGTTATGCAGAATAGGACCAGTTTCTGTAGCATATGCCCGGGTACTGAGCAAGAAGCGGCAAGTGACAGACAAGTGACCGCGGACTGCTGATTAAAACATGGCGAAATTAAGGCTCAATCTTTGCGAAGCCGTGTAGCATCAAACCTTCCTGTTCTCGTGATGAAATGTAGCATTAACTGAAGAATGTTGTGAACTAAACCTTCAAACATGTGACCTTGACGGATATCAATTTTACTGGGAGGTGCGCGCTAAGGAAATGAACTCACGGTAGATATATTTATCAACATATCGCTGATACCATATTTTGGGAAATCAGGAAGGAAATCATTGCAGTGTTTTTTCTCTAATCGACTTTGCGACGGTTCTGTATAAACCTATGGTATGGGCATTCGCCTAAGGCAACAACCTTTCAAGTAAGACCCTGACAACGCCTGTCGCGATGTCTAGTCTGTCGGGCACACTTTATGAAACCCGCTTTTAGGCTTCAACAGCTAGCTATATTGTGCCTTATCCGTTGGGAAGTTAATGGTATCCGTTGGGTACTTAAAAGACTTGGAAGCTGGATGGATATTTCCGTGCATTACATTCAGTGATCACAATTAAAGTTGGGGCGAAAAAGGTTTGCGTCAGAAGTTTAACTGAAAAACGTAGCGTGGGCTGCAAACTAGCCGTACATGTATTGCCTGTCTGCATCTAACCACAACTAACAAAGAATATTTTTACCAAGAAATCGGTTCGACCTTCATGCAGCACCTAGTTGATATCGACCACACCTTCGAATTCTAACTTGTCTAAAACACGTTACAGTAAAAATCCTTCAAGGAGTTTTGATTCCGGCATTACCTCCGCTCACGTTATAACAGAGATCGAAGGTGTTAAGTAAGGCAGAACGGAAAAGGAGATGTTTTACTGTATATGAGGTCACCAGCTATATTTCCCGTTGGAAGAACCTAAGCACGGAACCTAAAGTTCGGTACGCAACGCGGACCTGTATTTAACATCAGATTTCTAAAGTTGAAGGTCAACAGATGTAGCAAGGCTATAACAAAGACAATCGCCGTAATCTGTCTGATTTAACTTGCGTGTCATCGCAAAAATTATTTCCTGTATCCTTATAGTAAGAAACCGGAGGCTTTCAACAAGGTCATTACTGAATGCGAAGCATCCTGGTTGATATGGACAGTTTCGTCACCCCCTCTAACGTTTCCATTGAAAAACTCAAAGCTGATATCACCTTTCACCACCCTAGCGAGTGTTAGTAACCTGAAACCTTCAATTTAGAGTTGAATTGTTCCTTTTGCCGCTGTAAGCAGTGCTAAGCTACGAACATTGGGTGCGATTTCCTTCTTTCACACTATTACTGCCGATTATGAAAGAAAAAACTTTGTGACCACAAGTGGGCGTGCCGAGTTTACCGTTACTAGGCATGGCGGCTATATGACCAAGAATGAAGGGTTATTTCTAAATCAGACTGGACCGTGTCCATATCGATCTAGCTCCAAATATTTTCGGTTCGCGACAGCTACTACCAAATCGTGGGATTTTTCGGCAACAAAACCATTTTGATCATCGTTTCAAGAATGAGCTGGCGGACTATATCCACAGCCCCGACGGGCGGCCGTGACTGTGGGAAGCGATAGAAACTGAACTAAACCCTTCTACATTTATAATTGCACTTGTGGACCAGTGAGGTTCCACCCACACAAGAACTGAAAATTAACTCAGCCAAGTACTGCCAGTTAAAACTGATTAGTCATGTATTAGTCATGTACACTAAAAGAAGAACTTGCGATTCGACTTCCCTCAACCACAGGAAACGAAATGAGTGCATGTGGGGTTACATTTTTTCTATGGACAGTTGAAGATTTTGTTACCTTGCATAAATGTTTCGATGAGCCGCAGACCAATGGATCGCCAATATTGATCTGTGTGCGCACGAGGGCAAATAATTTGAAGGCTGATTAGAAACATACTTGAGGTGTCACGTTTTTCACGAAACTGCCTTTTATTTCTTTATTGTTTTGATCTTTTCAGTCGGAAGTGAGCCAGTATGATATATTTTCCATTTAAAAAGACTTCAAATCATTTTCTTGGCTTTGTTGGGTCATGCAATGACACACCACAGACGGACTCAGTCAACACCTCGTGGACGCACTCATTTATCAATGTAATTTTTAGGAGGTGAAGACTACTAAGACTTTGACTTAAACTGCAATACTTGAACTCACGTGTTTTCTTTTCTTAAAAAAGAAATTGACCTCACGTGTTATTACTTCTTGAACTCACGTGTTATTGCGCTAACACGAGCATTTCAACTATTATAAACTCTCTTCCCGTTTTTTTTATTTTGCGAACTATTAAAATATTGTCGGTGTCGTAGACGCAAGCGTGGTTTTTGACATCATTAGCTAGATTTCTTGAGAGAAACACAGAGAGAGAGGAGAGAATCTTGTGTGAACTTTACTCAAAATGACCTTCCCAAATTCCTTCTTCACAATGAACACGTTCATTCACACGTCTTAAACATGTGAATGAACGTTATGTAATCGCAGCTTTAGCGGTATATTCAGTAGCACCTTATGGAACCGTTTTACGGGCCAAATATGTAATTTAACTTCTACTTTTTTAAACAGTTGAACGGTTAGTCAATTTTCGATCACTTAAAACACAAGCTTAATTGGAGAATGCCAGCCTGTTCAACTTCATTGTTGTTTAACACGAATTTGTCAGTACGCAGCGTTTTGAACTCGGATTCCGACCGTCTTGCCCTTTTTTGCCTGGGGCTTATAAAGGTCACGTGGTTTGTTCCTTCAGTTAATTTACGTTAAACAGTAGCAATGAATCTAATAGTAGGGAGTTTAACTTGAAAAAACCGCGGCGAAAACGGCAACGAAAAGCTAAACAAAAGGTTTAATGAGCAGAATAATAGCTGTGCACGTGCGTTATAAATCTTTGTACATTTCTTTGCGTCCTCTGCAAAACAACAACGTGAAATGACCAAATTCTGCTTTGTCTGAAGAACGTGAACTACGACGGTTAACTTTTTTAAAATTCTATTTCAAAGTTATCGCTGTGTTCTGGATTTAGCCGTTTCATGATGGTTTTGACAGTGATAAACAAAGTAAATGACTTAAGAGTATCGCGAGATTCGTAGGTAAAATATAAATTCATTTTGTTAATCGACGTTGTCTTCGGCATCGCCATCAGTGAGTAGCTTCGTAAACTTTGTAGTGAGACATTAAGTTGGACAGTAAGCGCAGTTTCCCTGGTGTTAAATCAAGGGTGCGTTCGTTTGGGATCAATCTGGAATATTTATATTGTATTTTTAACATTATAGTTCCTTAGAGTATTTTAGTCTAGTTTTAAACACGATTCCTAGGAAGACCATGTAAAGTGATATGATCTCGTGGATAAATAAAGATTGATGATGAAGAAAAATTGGAATAGTGCGAGTAAGCGTTTGTTTGGGAGCTATTCTCATTCCGGAATACCTGGATTTCCATTCCAGCTATTCTGCTCCCAGGAGCAGAATAGCCGGAATATATTCCGGAATATATTCTTATTCCGGAATATCCCAAACGAACGCGCCCTAAGTTTACCCTGCGGTGCTTACATCATAGCAAAGCGGTGTCTTGCAAAATACTGATCGGGCGGGAAAACGTAGTGATAACTACTCTGCAGTACGGAGATTCCCTTCTCTTTCTGCTCAGTAAGAGATAAGGGGGAACGCTAGATCGTTTGATCAGCCGCCGTTCACAACCAGGGAGGAACATCTGATTGGCTGCAAAAGTACAACTGGCAACGCTACACTGACATGGGTCCGTCACTTAAAAGTGAAACGTTTCAGTGTCCGATAAATCTTTGATTTTTTGCACATGCGAGAGAAAGAAATCAGAAAGAGAAGGGAGTCCGCCTCGCTGGGCAACTGGTGTAAAAGGAAGAAACGTTGCTAGCCATCTAAGTAACTTACTATCAAAACACCACAGAAAATCAAAGGCTCCTTAGAGCAACCTCATGTTATTGATTGTTTGCACCCTTGAGTAACCTCGAACTGGCGTTCCTTGCAAAGTTTATACCTTTGTTTGTATGTAGGCTACACGTAACAGTACAATTGTTATGTTTGTAAGAAGGGACTGACTTAGTTCAAAAGAGAATTATTGTATTATTCAGAAAGGGATTTGACATTTTTTTGAAATCAGGAAGATTGTTAATCAACAGAAAATAGTCAATCTGCTGATCTTTTCAAATCAGCGTTTTCCCTAGAAAATGGATTTTTTGGCAGGTTTATTGTTTGTTAATGATTGTGTCAATTGATACCATTAAGTGTGGTAGACAAAAAGTTCTATTTTTGGAACAAGAGACTGTTGTTGTAGTAGAAACATGTGAAATACTATTATTTATTTTTTTTTTAAAATAGGCTATTATTGTTCAAGAAAGATTTTGAAACTGGTACGTTGCCAAAAAATATTATTTTACTTTGTCATTCTACAGTACATCCAGTAAATATTCATATAAGGCTTAATAATTGATAGACACATGCCAGATGTAAAAGTAGTAGGAGTGGACAGAGGGGGAGTGGGCACAAAGCATAGGAAATGCTTTTTTCATGGTAGCGAAGGGAATCTTGCCTGTTGCGCTAAGCTTCCTGGGAAGTAGAGAATTCACAGATTTGGTAAAATCACCAGCTAACTTGTTATAGTGAAAAGAATGTTTGTGGGGCTGTTAACCAATTTATGATAATCAATCAGGTATTACAGAACACAACAGTGTAGTTAGTTACTTCAAATAAGAAAATGTTAGACTGCATAACACCCCCCGGGAGGGGGGCACTCCCCAAAGGGTATGGTTTTCAGCTGTTTTGGTCATAAATAGGGTATGAATTTCAGCTGATTTTGGCCATCTTGGTCATAAAAATTGTATGATTTTTGCACTCTAGCCTTGATATGGGTATGTTTTTAAGAGGCCATCATTATCGAAAAGAAAATCAACAAAAGCCCTTCACAAATTATGTTTACGGTAATTTTACATTGGTCTGTACTTGGGAACTTATTGTAATACTGGTCAGAATCACGGTTATGATTTACGAGTCAGATCATACGCAGGGTTTCGAATTTTGGTCGGGTCATAAATAAGATAGAGAATACCGCAGATTTTGGTCATAGCTAGGGTAAGGGATTTGGGAAGCAGGCTACACACCCCCTCCCAATTTTTCTGGGACTAATTCCCTCCGAGGGAGGGGTGGGGGGAGGCATTGCAAAGGTAATGAGTTGCTTCAAACTGAAGTTGGAGATCTATGAAATGATTGTCTTTTCTAGAGTACTTGCATTTACAATATTGTAATACATTGTTTTCACAGACTACTACCATGTCAGGGTAAAAACCAAACAAACAAATAAAAAAGTCCAGATGGATGATGCTTTTATTAGAAGATTTCTATCTAATTCAATCTGCTGAAACACTGCACGACTATCAATTCATAATGTACCACTCAAAATGCTTCAAGTATGATGACAGCAACAAGAAGAAATTATATACAATGTCTGTCAACATCATGTGTAATATACAGGTATGTGACAGTTTCCGAAAACTTTCTGAACGAATGGCGAAAATTATCTGAAAGTGTGCTTATTATTCAAATATATGTTGCATGTTCTACACAAAATGCCATACCGTGATGATAAGAGGAGGAAGGCTTGCCGTTTGTCCCAGATGATAAAGCGTTCATTTCAAGATACTGCTTTCTTCCTAAACCTCCATCCAACTACAACTCTGTTTCCAAAAGTCTCGGGAGGCCCTATAGTAGCTCATAGCTCATAATTTGAATTCAAACCCCCCGCCTTCGAAATTTTCGTGGTCGTGTGTGAAACAATCGCGGTCTTACGCATGTAAAGGATCTTCACGCACGAATTGGTTATGTTATCGTCACTTCTAGTACTTCGACGCCCATTTCTCTGCAGTCGAGTATTCTGTAGCAAAATTTCTTTCCATTTTTGGCTCCACAAAGGTTGGCTCCGATCAGGTTTGGGATCAAACAACCATCACGGTCATCACGCTTCTAACGGACACGACGCCATTTTGAATCTGTCCAAGTAGTTGGACATATTGAGTGCTTACCATTTGTCAGAATAAACCGGTTGGGACGAGCGTTGAATAATGGTAAGGGTTTTTCCAAAATCACCAAACCAACCGAACGAAATGGCGCTTACCATTTGCAATTCGATTTCCCGTCACTGTTTTCGGCTGATGAGAGACTGGAAACTGGAAAGTGTTGGAAATGGTAAGGAAATTTCCGCCGTTCCGTTCGGAACGGATAAGGAGGAGTATCTCTGAAGGTACTCCACAATATACGAATGGAATTTCCAGAAAATTATCTTACCACTTGACTTCAAACCGAAATTTCCGGATTTTCCGTCCAAATGGTAGGCACCCAATCTCGCCTTTGTACCTCCCCCCCAAATACGTACACTGAGACAATGGCGTGACTTTGAACAATAAGACAAACTTGTCGGGGAGGGGAGATATGGGAGAATGTGAACGTCCAGGTTTAATGCATAAATTAATTGTCTAACAAGTGAGTGAGTGAGTGAGTGAGTGAGTGAGTGAGTGAGTGAGTGAGTGAGTGAGTGAGTGAGTGAGTGAGTGAGTGAGTGAGTGAGTGAGTGAGTGAGTGAGTGAGTGAGTGAGTGAGTGAGTTTTACTTGAATTTCAACGCCAAACCCTAAACCCCATAGCATGACTTACGTCATACCATAAGATAAAAAAGAAACAGTAGGTAGGGTAACTCTTGTTTATGCATGAGTAAAGGGGGTAAGTTTCTAAACAAACTGTAGCACTGCGTCGGTGGGGAGTATTACAAGATAATTTGGTTTTATCAAATGGGATGGTAATGTGAACTGGCCACCGTAAAGAGATTCGCAAGCTGACGTTTCGAGCGTTAGCCATTCGTCGGAGCTGTTACTGCAAGTGCAACCAGCATGACTCAGTCGGAGACACAGAATGTTCGACACGCAAAAGACTACTTCTGTTAGTAATGCAGCATTAGTTTGCTTAGGAATTAGCTTTACGACGCTGAGTTTAATTTGTGCTTAACTATTTTCTATTTGCGAAGTTCTTGAAGTCGATCTTGATTTAACCATGACTGAATCTTGCGAGATGTTGCGAGTTCACGTCTAGTCTCTCCGGGGATTATAAGCGGGACCCGTAGCGAATTGCAAGGGTAAAGCCATGATAAAACACCTAGTAATCCTTTCTTTTTTAATAATCAGACAAATGAACAGAAATTACTCTGTATCGTACTGGAATAAGATGCACTGTGTTGTGGGTATACCTTTGGCTGACACCTTTTGGAACAATTTTGCTTGACTGGTCAGTTACAGAAACTTATTCTTCAGCCTTCCTTTGTTCTCACGTGTTTTCACCTCATGAAATCAATCATAGACTGATTATATAATATCTTCAGTTAATTTATGCCTACTTACCCACCCGTAACACAGAAACAAGTTATACAATCGCAACAGTTATGTAAAACTATGACATTAAATTTGATACCACTCTGTCAGCTGCCGAATATAGTTAACCTTGGGTTGTTAACAATCTATAAAAAAGTGCCTCCCCACAAAATGATCAGTCAGCTAAATCAAAGATGACAAAGGAAGAAACTATGCGAACCTTCTAGCCTTTTCTGCGTCACTGGTCTTCAAAACGTAGAAGAGAAAAAAAAACAGTAAAACGCAGTAAGTAAAGAAACTCTTTTTCCACAGCTACTAGAGAAGCGCAACCACTGCGATCGGCTGAGACAAAATGTCTGACAGAAGGATGAAGACTTCTTATGTTAGTATTGGATTAGTTTGATCAGATAGTATTTTTGCAAGTTTGGACCCTTTAATTTGAGCTACCTGTTCTCATTGTTCTGTAGTTGTTTTAAAATCGTTTTCTCTTTTTTAATGTAGTCGATCATTAATCCGGGTTTTTGGGAGCAGTTGAGTTCGCGCCACAATGTTCTTGTTCAACTGACTTGATGACAACGAGATAGTGCTAATCTTCATCTAGGAATCTAGGTTCGTAAATGGCACTTGCAACGGAGTGGCGGAGGAAACTAACTTGGACTGAATAGAAATGACGTAATCAGAGCGAGACGAATTTTAATTTTGGTATACCTCTTATGCATTGGCGTTAGGTGAACCAAGTTAAGAAATACATGTATTATAGAATTTACAAAATCTCTCGTCTAGGGTTCGTCATCAGCGCAGAAACAAATAAATGAATCGTAAAATTCATGTCCGTCTGACGGCACCGCTTCAGTGAAGGTGTTGTACTAGGCTTGCGTCGACACAATCCCTGCCCTTTTGAAAACAGTATACAATGTTATTTTTGCATGGCAGTAACAATATAATTAAAATCGCACAATACATTAATGTAACTACAATAAATGCCCGTTTTGCAGATAAAGAAATTCTTAAGGCTAGTAATCGATCAGTGATAACGTCAAAGTTAAGAGCTTGTAGCTCGTGGAATGTTGACGTCAGTTAATATGCCCTTGGGCTGAACTGAAATGTGCCGCCCAACTGATTTGAAACGACTCTTCCTGACAATATTAACTTGACTATCGTAATTGGCTGGAAGAATTTTGAAGAAAGAAGACATTAACTGGGTGCACGCAATCTTGAAAAACCGGAAGTATAGAATGTACCGGAGTAAATAACCATGGTTATTTTATAGACACTTTCCCACCTTAAACAACTGCTGCATAAGCTATAAACACTTGTGAGAGTTATGCCCAGGCTCCATCCACTATTATTCAAAATCATGATATAAAATGATATCAAGGTTAAGCTTTGAATGCTTGTATATAATTAGCAGCGGTGTCGATATGTGTTGTACATTTCGTGTGCCAGACATGCTTGAGGCTAAAACATGTCAGCAATACCTTGTATAGATCACTATTACGTTTCCTAGACTTCAAACTTCCGAAAAACAAACTCTACCTGAACGTTTAATGGTTCTCGTTTTATGACAATCAGCTAAGCACACTAAAGGGTTTATAAATGTTGAAGACAGAGCTAAAACTAGCAAGATTTGAACACAACAAGCGCAGACTTCATGGGTCATGAAATTGTAAAATTGTGGCTTTAATATTAGCATCGCGTGCTATTGCCTCATCACGTTTTTTTGACTAAATCACGCGAGCGGCGGCGAGACAGAACATTCCACATGATTCTAGCTGTCACGCTAACTCGAAGACATGAATTTTTCTCCATGAAAAATTATAACAAAAGCCGCCCACACTGACCGCTCGAAAGGTGCCTCTTGAAGTCAAGCATTATTCTACAATTGTAGCTGCCTCAAATTTATTTAAGATCTGATAAAATATTTTCAGTAGTAAAAAAGAAAATCAGTTGTCGTGACTTCTATGTAGTGCAACGTTTGGAGGCTTAGCCCGGGGGCCGTGCAGCCGTGCAACATGCCGCCAATATCATGTAGATTTCCTGTATTGAAAAAAGTAACTCTGTAACAAGTAAAGAATTCTAAAGTAACTGCTGGAACAGAGCTTAGCTGACAAACAACTTATTAGTTTGCGTTGTTTATCATTTCAAATATCTGAGCGTGTCAAATAATATTTTCTGGAATAATTTCTGCCTTATTTTAATACTTTGTCCGTTGAATGACTCATTCAACGAGCTCGCGTCATCCCGTGGGTGGAGAGTGTTTTTTTATTTACGCCCGGCGGACTGTTAGGTCTTATGTCTCAGTCAGGTGCCATAAACAGTTCATGTACTGCGGTATTAGCTCGCACCCGCACGCCACGACAAATGCAGAAATGTTAGTTGTTAAACGGTCGATAAAAAGAAGCGCGTGATAAAGAAGCGCCTTGCTATTCCCAAAATAGCTGCGACTTTATTTTATAAGGCCGTGCGTGAAACAATAGAACAACGAAAAACTTCACAGGAGTTCAGAAAACAATTAGATTTGAGCTTAAAATAGCTGTAAGCGACCTCAATGTAGTTAGGAGCTGACAGCGCGGTCGAGCGTGTAGACAGCGTGTCCAAGGAGACGTCGACAAATTACAAACTGGCTATGGCTGCTGAAGAGGGAACATCACTTTCTGCTAACAAAGCTTCAACTGACACAGCGACCAGTTCTGTAATGGTAAGGTTAATCTGAACTTATTTCCTATTCAACTGTTAAGATTAGTCAGTGCTCTCGCCAGCAGGCTAACGAAGAAGAACTGATCGTCCTTCAATGGACTACTTCAGTTCAATATTGCGCCTAATTAAACTTAGAGCGTATTCATTCGTATTTCTTAGAGATGTGGTTTTGTTTCGTGGTATATGTTTTTGCATTGAGGTAGACACCACTTGGTGGCAAGCTGTCGCTCACTTCGATCACCTCGTGTCGCATGTTGTGGTGTCATCGATCTGATGCATTGATGACGGCAATTCTATGACTGATTGAACCGTTTGATACCCCATTTGGCAGAGATTTATCATTGTAAATAGAAAAAAAGCAAGGGTAGAGTTGTTAATTATCATCTAAAATCACCCACAACTAACGACTGGCTGAAAACCGTGTATCACGTGAAAAGATATATTTTCTTGCGAGCTCGTCTTATCGGCAGAAATCAAACAAAGTTCTTTCATCAACTTTCGGTTTCGAAAGGTTTTGGAGTACCACATATTTTATGGAGAAAATATTCCATTGAATATTCGAACTTTGGCTTTAAGTTACCTCTCTTTCACGCCCAGAAACTTAAGAACCTTCTCCAGCCTCACCGCCTCCGCCGGTTAACAAAGAGTCGGCGAAAGGAGATGTCATCT
>JAHPZR010026447.1:2500-27180 GCA_019787425.1 Platygyra sinensis
TTGGGAACTTATTGTAATACTGGTCAGAATCACGGTTATGATTTACGAGTCAGATCATACGCAGGGTTTCGAATTTTTGGTCGGGTCATAAATAAGATAGAGAATACCGCAGATTTTGGTCATAGCTAGGGTAAGGGATTTGGGAAGCAGGCTACACACCCCCTCCCAATTTTTCTGGGACTAATTCCCTCCGAGGGAGGGGTGGGGGGAGGCATTGCAAAGGTAATGAGTTGCTTCAAACTGAAGTTGGAGATCTATGAAATGATTGTCTTTTCTAGAGTACTTGCATTTACAATATTGTAATACATTGTTTTCACAGACTACTACCATGTCAGGGTAAAAACCAAACAAACAAATAAAAAAGTCCAGATGGATGATGCTTTTATTAGAAGATTTCTATCTAATTCAATCTGCTGAAACACTGCACGACTATCAATTCATAATGTACCACTCAAAATGCTTCAAGTATGATGACAGCAACAAGAAGAAATTATATACAATGTCTGTCAACATCATGTGTAATATACAGGTATGTGACAGTTTCCGAAAACTTTCTGAACGAATGGCGAAAATTATCTGAAAGTGTGCTTATTATTCAAATATATGTTGCATGTTCTACACAAAATGCCATACCGTGATGATAAGAGGAGGAAGGCTTGCCGTTTGTCCCAGATGATAAAGCGTTCATTTCAAGATACTGCTTTCTTCCTAAACCTCCATCCAACTACAACTCTGTTTCCAAAAGTCTCGGGAGGCCCTATAGTAGCTCATAGCTCATAATTTGAATTCAAACCCCCCCGCCTTCGAAATTTTCGTGGTCGTGTGTGAAACAATCGCGGTCTTACGCATGTAAAGGATCTTCACGCACGAATTGGTTATGTTATCGTCACTTCTAGTACTTCGACGCCCATTTCTCTGCAGTCGAGTATTCTGTAGCAAAATTTCTTTCCATTTTTGGCTCCACAAAGGTTGGCTCCGATCAGGTTTGGGATCAAACAACCATCACGGTCATCACGCTTCTAACGGACACGACGCCATTTTGAATCTGTCCAAGTAGTTGGACATATTGAGTGCTTACCATTTGTCAGAATAAACCGGTTGGGACGAGCGTTGAATAATGGTAAGGGTTTTTCCAAAATCACCAAACCAACCGAACGAAATGGCGCTTACCATTTGCAATTCGATTTCCCGTCACTGTTTTCGGCTGATGAGAGACTGGAAACTGGAAAGTGTTGGAAATGGTAAGGAAATTTCCGCCGTTCCGTTCGGAACGGATAAGGAGGAGTATCTCTGAAGGTACTCCACAATATACGAATGGAATTTCCAGAAAATTATCTTACCACTTGACTTCAAACCGAAATTTCCGGATTTTCCGTCCAAATGGTAGGCACCCAATCTCGCCTTTGTACCTCCCCCCCAAATACGTACACTGAGACAATGGCGTGACTTTGAACAATAAGACAAACTTGTCGGGGAGGGGAGATATGGGAGAATGTGAACGTCCAGGTTTAATGCATAAATTAATTGTCTAACAAGTGAGTGAGTGAGTGAGTGAGTGAGTGAGTGAGTGAGTGAGTGAGTGAGTGAGTGAGTGAGTGAGTGAGTGAGTGAGTGAGTGAGTGAGTGAGTGAGTGAGTGAGTGAGTGAGTGAGTTTTACTTGAATTTCAACGCCAAACCCTAAACCCCATAGCATGACTTACGTCATACCATAAGATAAAAAAGAAACAGTAGGTAGGGTAACTCTTGTTTATGCATGAGTAAAGGGGGTAAGTTTCTAAACAAACTGTAGCACTGCGTCGGTGGGGAGTATTACAAGATAATTTGGTTTTATCAAATGGGATGGTAATGTGAACTGGCCACCGTAAAGAGATTCGCAAGCTGACGTTTCGAGCGTTAGCCATTCGTCGGAGCTGTTACTGCAAGTGCAACCAGCATGACTCAGTCGGAGACACAGAATGTTCGACACGCAAAAGACTACTTCTGTTAGTAATGCAGCATTAGTTTGCTTAGGAATTAGCTTTACGACGCTGAGTTTAATTTGTGCTTAACTATTTTCTATTTGCGAAGTTCTTGAAGTCGATCTTGATTTAACCATGACTGAATCTTGCGAGATGTTGCGAGTTCACGTCTAGTCTCTCCGGGGATTATAAGCGGGACCCGTAGCGAATTGCAAGGGTAAAGCCATGATAAAACACCTAGTAATCCTTTCTTTTTTAATAATCAGACAAATGAACAGAAATTACTCTGTATCGTACTGGAATAAGATGCACTGTGTTGTGGGTATACCTTTGGCTGACACCTTTTGGAACAATTTTGCTTGACTGGTCAGTTACAGAAACTTATTCTTCAGCCTTCCTTTGTTCTCACGTGTTTTCACCTCATGAAATCAATCATAGACTGATTATATAATATCTTCAGTTAATTTATGCCTACTTACCCACCCGTAACACAGAAACAAGTTATACAATCGCAACAGTTATGTAAAACTATGACATTAAATTTGATACCACTCTGTCAGCTGCCGAATATAGTTAACCTTGGGTTGTTAACAATCTATAAAAAAGTGCCTCCCCACAAAATGATCAGTCAGCTAAATCAAAGATGACAAAGGAAGAAACTATGCGAACCTTCTAGCCTTTTCTGCGTCACTGGTCTTCAAAACGTAGAAGAGAAAAAAAAACAGTAAAACGCAGTAAGTAAAGAAACTCTTTTTCCACAGCTACTAGAGAAGCGCAACCACTGCGATCGGCTGAGACAAAATGTCTGACAGAAGGATGAAGACTTCTTATGTTAGTATTGGATTAGTTTGATCAGATAGTATTTTTGCAAGTTTGGACCCTTTAATTTGAGCTACCTGTTCTCATTGTTCTGTAGTTGTTTAAAATCGTTTTCTCTTTTTTTAATGTAGTCGATCATTAATCCGGGTTTTTGGGAGCAGTTGAGTTCGCGCCACAATGTTCTTGTTCAACTGACTTGATGACAACGAGATAGTGCTAATCTTCATCTAGGAATCTAGGTTCGTAAATGGCACTTGCAACGGAGTGGCGGAGGAAACTAACTTGGACTGAATAGAAATGACGTAATCAGAGCGAGACGAATTTTAATTTTGGTATACCTCTTATGCATTGGCGTTAGGTGAACCAAGTTAAGAAATACATGTATTATAGAATTTACAAAATCTCTCGTCTAGGGTTCGTCATCAGCGCAGAAACAAATAAATGAATCGTAAAATTCATGTCCGTCTGACGGCACCGCTTCAGTGAAGGTGTTGTACTAGGCTTGCGTCGACACAATCCCTGCCCTTTTGAAAACAGTATACAATGTTATTTTTGCATGGCAGTAACAATATAATTAAAATCGCACAATTACATTAATGTAACTACAATAAATGCCCGTTTTGCAGATAAAGAAATTCTTAAGGCTAGTAATCGATCAGTGATAACGTCAAAGTTAAGAGCTTGTAGCTCGTGGAATGTTGACGTCAGTTAATATGCCCTTGGGCTGAACTGAAATGTGCCGCCCAACTGATTTGAAACGACTCTTCCTGACAATATTAACTTGACTATCGTAATTGGCTGGAAGAATTTTGAAGAAAGAAGACATTAACTGGGTGCACGCAATCTTGAAAAACCGGAAGTATAGAATGTACCGGAGTAAATAACCATGGTTATTTTATAGACACTTTCCCACCTTAAACAACTGCTGCATAAGCTATAAACACTTGTGAGAGTTATGCCCAGGCTCCATCCACTATTATTCAAAATCATGATATAAAATGATATCAAGGTTAAGCTTTGAATGCTTGTATATAATTAGCAGCGGTGTCGATATGTGTTGTACATTTCGTGTGCCAGACATGCTTGAGGCTAAAACATGTCAGCAATACCTTGTATAGATCACTATTACGTTTCCTAGACTTCAAACTTCCGAAAAACAAACTCTACCTGAACGTTTAATGGTTCTCGTTTTATGACAATCAGCTAAGCACACTAAAGGGTTTATAAATGTTGAAGACAGAGCTAAAACTAGCAAGATTTGAACACAACAAGCGCAGACTTCATGGGTCATGAAATTGTAAAATTGTGGCTTTAATATTAGCATCGCGTGCTATTGCCTCATCACGTTTTTTTGACTAAATCACGCGAGCGGCGGCGAGACAGAACATTCCACATGATTCTAGCTGTCACGCTAACTCGAAGACATGAATTTTTCTCCATGAAAAATTATAACAAAAGCCGCCCACACTGACCGCTCGAAAGGTGCCTCTTGAAGTCAAGCATTATTCTACAATTGTAGCTGCCTCAAATTTATTTAAGATCTGATAAAATATTTTCAGTAGTAAAAAAGAAAATCAGTTGTCGTGACTTCTATGTAGTGCAACGTTTGGAGGCTTAGCCCGGGGGCCGTGCAGCCGTGCAACATGCCGCCAATATCATGTAGATTTCCTGTATTGAAAAAAGTAACTCTGTAACAAGTAAAGAATTCTAAAGTAACTGCTGGAACAGAGCTTAGCTGACAAACAACTTATTAGTTTGCGTTGTTTATCATTTCAAATATCTGAGCGTGTCAAATAATATTTTCTGGAATAATTTCTGCCTTATTTTAATACTTTGTCCGTTGAATGACTCATTCAACGAGCTCGCGTCATCCCGTGGGTGGAGAGTGTTTTTTTATTTACGCCCGGCGGACTGTTAGGTCTTATGTCTCAGTCAGGTGCCATAAACAGTTCATGTACTGCGGTATTAGCTCGCACCCGCACGCCACGACAAATGCAGAAATGTTAGTTGTTAAACGGTCGATAAAAAGAAGCGCGTGATAAAGAAGCGCCTTGCTATTCCCAAAATAGCTGCGACTTTATTTTTATAAGGCCGTGCGTGAAACAATAGAACAACGAAAAACTTCACAGGAGTTCAGAAAACAATTAGATTTGAGCTTAAAATAGCTGTAAGCGACCTCAATGTAGTTAGGAGCTGACAGCGCGGTCGAGCGTGTAGACAGCGTGTCCAAGGAGACGTCGACAAATTACAAACTGGCTATGGCTGCTGAAGAGGGAACATCACTTTCTGCTAACAAAGCTTCAACTGACACAGCGACCAGTTCTGTAATGGTAAGGTTAATCTGAACTTATTTCCTATTCAACTGTTAAGATTAGTCAGTGCTCTCGCCAGCAGGCTAACGAAGAAGAACTGATCGTCCTTCAATGGACTACTTCAGTTCAATATTGCGCCTAATTAAACTTTAGAGCGTATTCATTCGTATTTCTTAGAGATGTGGTTTTGTTTCGTGGTATATGTTTTTGCATTGAGGTAGACACCACTTGGTGGCAAGCTGTCGCTCACTTCGATCACCTCGTGTCGCATGTTGTGGTGTCATCGATCTGATGCATTGATGACGGCAATTCTATGACTGATTGAACCGTTTGATACCCCATTTGGCAGAGATTTATCATTGTAAATAGAAAAAAGCAAGGGTAGAGTTGTTAATTATCATCTAAAATCACCCACAACTAACGACTGGCTGAAAACCGTGTATCACGTGAAAAGATATATTTTCTTGCGAGCTCGTCTTATCGGCAGAAATCAAACAAAGTTCTTTCATCAACTTTCGGTTTCGAAAGGTTTTGGAGTACCACATATTTTATGGAGAAAATATTCCATTGAATATTCGAACTTTGGCTTTAAGTTACCTCTCTTTCACGCCCAGAAACTTAAGAACCTTCTCCAGCCTCACCGCCTCCGCCGGTTAACAAAGAGTCGGCGAAAAGGAGATGTCATCTTCCAAACAACCTCACGAAAAGTCAAATTCCTAAAGGGAAGTTTTGCCTTTAATTCATGAGTTACATGATATAACTTCAAGGATACGTCCCGCGGATTTAAGGTCAAACAACTAAAGAAACAAATACAGGAAATCTCTTCATTTGTACTGGATTATAATCCAACGAATTGACGGTGTATTTATCAGGCGAAGAGAACTGTGTAGTCTCCATTCTGCCGACAAAATGACTACTGAGATTGTAATTGCTAGAAAAATATCGCACTGACCATCAAATCATTTGATTTTATGATGGGAATGTTTCCATGCATTTGTTACGACAAAAACTTTGCTTCGGGACCTCACCCCGCAACTGACTAGGCCAATCTTGACTCCAATGGTACCTCACTTGGTTGAAGGGCACATCGAAGACTTCAGAAGTGAAGGCATTTTCCTGTGCTTTTTTATATAAAACGAGAGAATCTATTGGTGTAAGGTGGGCAGAGATTGGGTATGAAAAATATTCAAGCCTAATATCTCCGACACTAATGTGTTTTTCTTTTTTTCGGAACCGCAAGCAATTCATGTGGTTTAAACAAATGATCCGTGGAGATCTCGTGAAGATAAAGTGGCACACACAAAACAAACTTATAAAAAACAACTTCAGACGATTAATTTCCACAGACTTAAATGCAGCTTCCATGTGCTTCTTTATCAATAAGATTCAGCCACAGACAACCATAGCGATATTATCGGGTCAGTCTATTAACATGTAACATTTACAGAGAAGCATTCTGGAAGAAACCTTGTGCGCTATTTCCTTGGCTTAAACCTCGCAACTTACTGTTGTAACTTTGCTAAATAGATCATAAACTCAGCTGTGAGTAGGGTCGAAAGCAGTTTAACTTCACTCAATGTAACTTCAGTTCTGTGTCGATCTTCCTCTCAAACATTTTCCTTGAAAAAACACTGAAAATATCGTAAACAGGTTGAGATGTTATATCCGATGTGGTTGCATGCAGGCTAGATAAGGACACGGCTTTGACAAGATAACTTCAAATTGTGACAGTTTCGTAGGTTGGATCAGCTGGTTAAGCTACCATGCATCACAACTGTTTTACTTGAAGTTTATAATTTACTGCTGACTGCGTTCCCTGTCAGTAATAATGTACACCGAAGTTCTGAGCGGTGTTCAGTTCAATGTACCGCCCACAAACAATTATACAGCTTGAAAGTCTGAAGTATAGAAAGTTCCAGCAGTGGTTTCCCACGCAGGGAACCAATTAAGTGAGTTGAACTTCCCGTATAACTTCGTTACAGCATTCCGTATTCTTCAATGGTACTTATTATTAACGGTTAAATCCGTTTACATCTTCCTTCTTTCAAGAGATGACTGTCCAATACTCTCATTCACAGCAACAGGATTACTGTGCATGTTACCTTAAGTCATAAACCCTGTATTTCAGTCGATGTCATAAAACCCATTGAAAGCGTCTTTACAAAGGAATGTGCATTTACATTTTTCTTTTGGGTTTTTGGTAAACTTTTTTAGCTGTTGAATTAGTTCTATCTTATTTGGAAAGCCTTACATAAGCGGCGAGTGACGTTAGATCTTAATGTAATGAGGCCCCTATAAACTGAAGTAAATAGATTTAGGGTTGAACCTTCAAAAACACCGACTGATTACCCACAATCATATTCTCTCCCTTGTTTGTTCGAAGTATACAGTAAAATACTGCTTAGACCCAAAAACACAAAAGATGACTTTTACTAATTACAATTACTAAAATAAACGAGTACTCGCGTCAATCATGTAATGAATTAATGTTACTTAAGCTCCTGAAAAAATATGTTTTTTCTTTCTTTTCCTGGTGCCATGTTAGTTCACATCAGTAATGACTCATCCTCTTGCTGTTTATCCTACTGACTTAAACTTGAGCCTCAAAGATGCAAACAGAAATAAATTGGTCATAGTTTTCCGATGCCTGTAGGTATTTAATGGCTCATTTCCTCGTTACAAGTTGTTTCACTGATTCCTCAAGTTTTCGTAAAACACGACGAAGTATTGTAACTTACACTACAGTTCGAACAGTCGCTTGTCAGACAAGTGAACGTAGCTTATAGCTGACAAATTCGCTAAAAGAAGAGAAACAAACCCTAGCGTGATGATATTTTATCCAGAAAATATGAGTCAAGTTTGGTAATAATGAATTTCCGGCGAGTGGGCCAGATTTGAAAAGTTTGCTCGTAGGCGTCTTTTGTCGATTTCATGGATATGTTGGTGATATTAGTTCTGTTTGTCGTACGTTGTCTTGACAAATTTAAAACTTCATAGAGTGAAAGGAGTCCTAAGGTGGCAGTTCTTCGATGTTACACACATGACAACGTCCACATATCATCAGACTGGGTGTTAACTGAGTCGTTCCATTTGGCTAATTTTACTCAGTGGTCGTGCAATAATATGTTGCCGCGAGAAAGTTGCATTCCTTAATAAGTAAATCGACTCAAGAATCTCAAATTTCCGTTTCCCCAGTTTTCGGTACAAATCATGGCAAACACGACTAGGAGAATCGATATTCAAGGCTTAGACATTATTAAAAGAACTTATCCTTTACTTTGGGGGCAAAGAAAAATAGTTTTTCAGATTCAATTTATAGAAGTGCGTGCGACAAAAGCAAATATCAGACCGCCGCGACTCCTTTCGTTTAATTTGTTTGTCATCGCACCACGCCTTTTAGCGAAAAAAATTGAATTATATTCCATGTGCTAAGTTTTCATGTTCTACTACGGATCATTTGTCTATTGTTGCATGGTTCAGCTAAAAAACAGCAAGAATTACGTAATTATAGTGAAACAAAATAAAAAATAAATAATGGACGAGTGTATGGTGCGCAGTGAAAGTCGAAGGTTGAAAGAACTGGTGTTTTGATGCAATGCATTAGCTTTTCCCTAAACGATTTCCGTTGCTGTTAACTTAATCTCAGTAAGAATCATTAACGTTCATGTTTTAATCCTTCATGACGATCAATTTATTTATAACAACGTGAATGAATTTGTTTTAAACTGTTTACCAATACAGTGCAGTAAATTCTCGTTTATTTACAAGCAAATTTTTAAAGCTCTATTTTCCGGCTCTTTTATGTTAAACACCTTAAATCATCTGTGAGTACAACAGAGCAAGTTCTGGTTTATTTACACCTCATTTTACCGAATAAGGATTATGCACAGTAACTTATAGCTTCACGACTATATTTAAGGTAATATTTTGTTTGTTACTTTAAACTGCCCAGATCACAAAAGAGTAAATTCTGGCTTATTTGGACGTTGTTTTAATAAGGATTACGTGGAGTGATTTGCACGTCCACAAATATTCGGAGCCCTTGTGTTGACTGGAGTGATACATTCAAGAACATTCCAATGTGGGAACTATGACGTAACTTTCCATAGTATAGTATAGTATAAGTTTGCAGTTATGTTATAAATGTAGCCAATATTTAGTAACGCCGTTAATTTATTGGAGGTGTTTCTCGGTGAGGAAGCGTTTCCGCGGCTAGTGATACATTTTATAAACATCTAAGGTGAGCTCGCCCGGCTTCCACTTCAGCAAGGCTGAATCCGCACAGCGCCGTAAGATTTCCCGACGCGTATTGTCTATTTTTTGTGTCTCATGGCTGATTCGGATAATTTCCTCATAGTAAGTGAATTAAGTTATTTGCTAAATTAGCCTATAGTTAAGTTTGCAGTCCTATCTCGTGGCAAAACATGGGTGATAAACAAGCGAATTAACGCCGGCGCGGCAGACGAACTTAGAAAAGGCAATTTACTATACGATAGCTACAGGTCAATAACAATTATTGCTCTTCCAATTCCGGTCTGTGTCTTCAACTTATCGCCTAATCTGTCTGCTTTATCCAATTAGTATCTTTAAACTTATTTTCAGTTGTTTTAAGATCAAAAGGTTGACTTTTCGTGCTAGTGTCACATAACGTCAGTGATTAATTTGGGTGAGGGCGCGGCACAGCTTCTAGAATTGCCTACATAATGGCGGGCTCATATTGCGAAGAGCTGTAGATGCTGAACAAGGGTTTCACGAAGGTGCAACTGAGAGTTAACATGTAGCGCTAGTCACCTGAATGAACTGCAATTCACTTCAGTTTATTTTAGGCCGATAGTGTAATTACTTTGTTTTCATTATCTTGTATAAACTGTCAGCAAATCATTTTGAATAACTCTTGACATTTACGAAAGCAAGCATGTACCGCTTCTCTGGCCGCGAAGTAAGTACCCTTCTTTGAGCATCATTTTAATTCTCTAGTAGATTAATTAGGAAGATGATTTTTAGTGTTGTTTAAGCTAGTTGTCTCTGTAATTTTTTTCAGTATTTTATTCCTATAACTTGAAAAGGTCTGTTATCATGATCAGCATAAGTCCATAATACCGGATTGCATTAAGTATTTTAGTCGATCGCCAGCTAGAATATAAGTTGCTTCTTTTGACTGCCATGAACAATGCACAACGCACAATGCACATGTCCCAGAAATTCTGCTGGGTAACTTGTTTGCCCGACAGTGAAACAAATAAGAGTTTGATCACAGCCGGGAGTCAGATCAAGATTTCTTCCTCAGTATACAAATCATGGCACCGGCAATCAATTCCAGCATTTCCAGCCCTAGCATAAAGTGACTAGGAGTTTTAACACAATTGGATCTGGAGAAGGAAATATTTCTAAATTAAGAGTCAGGGATAGTCGATTTGGTGCAGTCAAGGAAGTTTGAACCACTTCACCAACTTCAAAGCGACAAGCAATATTTTATTTCCTCTGGATGCGATGCTATTTCAGTAGTTAAGTTTCCTCCTCAACATAATTTATTCGTATATCCTGTGCAAGATCGACAAAGGCTCTGTGGATGGTCTAACATGAATTGATTAAAAAAGACACACACAAGAACAGACTCCAGTCGCAATATAACCAAGATCATGCTTTTGAGTACCAAACGGGGTTAGAGACTCTTTTTCCTATCCATGATGTTTCCTGGAAAATTACATTGACTCCTGGCTGTTAAGCGTAGCGAATGGACATAAAATTGACCTGACAAGACCAAGGTATCTTCTTATTCATAACAAGGAGTCGTGATTATCAACTTAACTACCTTCGCGTGGAGGTAAAAATAAGACAAGCAGAAAAATTGTCACTCGAGAGACTTAAATAGCACAAAATCGTGAAACTGGGTTGTTGTAGATTGCTTTTGACCATAGGAAGGTAACTGCAATATTTATAGATTGAAAACAAACTAAATAAACGCATCGCAAAGCCGTGAACGAAGATTCTGCTTGATTAAATGTTGGATCTCACAGGAGATTTAATCAGATCAGCCAAACGGCTTGAAAAGTAAAAGGGTGATAAGTCAAAGACTACTGCAAGGCTGACTCAAAACACTTTATCGGCTGGCCAGACCAGCCTTCTTCAGGCTTAGATGTTTAGATGCTCTAAATCGGGGCGATCACTTTTGTAGCTTGTTAAGCAACGATCATCACAGTCTGTCTAGAAGATAGTGACAGCCGGTATCTTCTCTTTTGGGCTTGACCTGACCGAGTTAATTGCAATCCTAAAATAGATCACGACATTTTATGAAATTAAACGCCGGTAAAGTTTATTTGTCGATTAATTAAATTTGGTCGAGGAGTAACGGCTAAAGGCGGATTAAAAAATGTTTGTGTAGTGGTAGTTGAGCAGTCATATTTTGGGCGAGAAAAAAAAAGAACTGAACGGAAACAGAAAGAGCTTGATCATTTGTTTTTCAGCCAGTTAATCCGAATCTTATCCGATTTTCCGAACAAATCATCCTGTCATTCCTCCAAGCCTCTGGAGTTTTCAATTCGGCAACAACTGTAGCTATAAATAGCGATTAATTCATACAATACGGCTGAATAGTTGAGATGACGAAGTGAATAAATACAGTTATAGCCTCCCCTTGTAGCTTATTGTCGTCGTATATATAAGTGGACTGTTTGACTAAGTTGTACCTTATCTACACAAATGGTAAATAATCGTAACTTATCAGACACCCGATCCTCAGTAGAACAGAGTAAATATCATCAAGTAAGGTTAAGCGTTAAGTTAACAAGTGAAACTAGCTATTGAATTCACTGCAACACCGTGTTTTACATCCCAGTATAAATATTTTAACTGACTAGAAACCTTGCTGTTGTTTGGCGCCTCCATTGAAATTGAAGTTTAAACAATCTCAAGCAGTGCTATGACGTAGGAAGAACAATGTTCAGCTGGTGTATACAGCTCCCACGAGAAACGAACTTTAACTTAACGGTTAAATTTAGATTTCGTAGTGTGTTATTTCAGAGTACTGAATAGAGGATACAAGTTTAGATTGAGAGGCTAAAATTATACACTTCTGACAGATAATCACCCGTCACGAGGTCGCGTCAAAGAATAGCCATCACTTGGTTGCAGAGCGATAGGAGGTTTTTCTGGCGTTGGATAACTTCAAGAAGGACAAAGAATTCCTTGAACTTGAATAATGATGACGATCTGATCCCAATCAAGTTAATCAGTTCGCATTTAGTTCACGCTGTGTTGGTCCATTTGTTCAGGGTCCAAATGACGCGCGGACTCACAGAAAACAATAGTGTAGAAGGCCATTAAGGTGCGATTGCGAAATACCTTTCGTTGAGGAAACTCTGCCGACTTATTGCCAAGGCATTTGGAGTTTGGAGTTTTAACTTAAGCTATATAGTCCTCAAAATAGCTATGACAGACTTGTCATGACATTAGTGACAGCTTTTGAAAAGACATAAAAGATTGTTTTCTGAAACATAGAGTTCAACTGGAAATACACCATGTACAGCCAGACTGTTTTCTAGTCAGTGTTAATATCTGTTTCAAGTTCAAAACGTTTTCTATTTAAAGCGTTCTTTGATACTTAGTAATGCAGCTGGCTTTATTCTTCATACAATGAATGCAACAAAAATACGATGGGGTAATCATAGAGTTTCCTTAATATCTTTGACGAAGTTAATAAAGTTTTTCCGTCTGTAAAATAACAAACCGTTCATTGTTATTCGAACTCCTCAGGGGGGCCACGTGGAAATGTTTCAAACTTTATGAAGGTAAAAAAAAGTTATCAATACCTTTCTACGTCCCACAGAGCAACAAGAGGTTTATATAAGATATTCATTTATAACTTTCCTTTGTCGTTTACCTGCTAAGCTTTGTTGAAGTATTATTTACACTTCACGGGCTTATAAATTTTGTATTATTTCGCTGCGGTAGAAAAATTGTTTCCAATAACTTGAGCAAACCAAGGTAAACCATGTTATGAAAGGAAATTGAATTCGCGAGATTAACCAGTTTGTAATTTTTTTTCTTAGTTTTTAGTTTGCTCGGCATTCTAGCCAATGATCAATCAAACTTAGGTTTCTGCAACAGAATGAAATATTTCTAATGTCATCTTTTTGCCGGTTTCGCTGAAGCGTTAAAACGTATTACAAACACAATACGTAACTTTTAAATTGTTTCCTTCTGGAGACAACGCACCGCCCATGTTTTGATTTACATGACCATGAGTTTAACATAGCTTTGGAGTTAGATAAAATAACAGATTGGGCTAATCCGCCTATAAAAAAAATCGAGACTTTCTTTTGGCGAATTGTTTCACTTGTACCTTGACAGGTTGTTTGAATTGCCATGACAACACCCAGCAGTAAACCTGTTTGTTTAGGCTGAGGAATGTGCTAGAAAAGCTACCTACAACCTTGACCCCTGACGTTGGTAGAGAGTAGTGATTAGTAACAGTTAGTAGATTAGTCTTTTGGTAAAACATCACGACGGAAGCTCTAAACCTCAGTGACACTAAAGTAAGTGAACTCTTACGCGGTGAATTTGAGTGTGTTTTTGTTTCTTTGGATTTGACCGGACTTATTGTGTAAAATTCTCCTATTTGGATGTTCTGCTCGAGTGCTCCACAGTGTATCACAGTCTTTGGTATTGTTTTAAAGAGACAAAGTTTCTTCTAAACGTTTTTCTTCCTAAGTCAAGAAAAGATTGCCAACGGAAATACGAAATCTAAACAGGATTTTTCTACATTGTGTTCTGACTTTGTACATATAGTTTCCTTTCTGATAAAGTAATTCTTATCTGTCATTTTCTTTATTAATAAGTAATTGCAAATCACTAAGAGTTGTAACATTTAATATCCCCAGAGCCCAGAATTTGTAAAACTTAATTGCGAAAGATTGATCTTAATTTTTTTTCACTTGTTGAATAATTTCATTTCCTTTTGTTTTCAAAAAATATCTCATCTCAAAGAAATGATATATTGATTTAAAAAGAAACTCTAGACTGTCACGTTCATAGTGTTGCCAGAAATTTCCGACTAGCGTCAAGATTAAATTACGTCTTCACGTTAGCGACGTAGTTACTCCAGAAGTTTCTATTTTAATACTTCAACTACTACTGAATTAAGCCGAGACATTTTTGTCACAAACATTTTACGGACGGTGCCCGTGAACAATAATAGGCAAATTTTTCGCCAATATATTCTATTGAGATTGCTAAATTTAGTCAACCACTCGAACCGAAATAGCACAGTTTGTTGTCTCACTTAGATGTCTTTGATGTATAGCAATTGACTCCTCTGCATGAAGTAGTTCTGCCTCTAACTAGATTTCCTTGGCTTGAAATTACGCTTAACAGTAACTTCCAAGTGCAGTTTGGCTTGCCGACTTCACAGCAACGGACCAAGGTAGATGGAAAATGCCTGACGAGTTAAATCAATCACAAAGCACATTTCTGAAGCTTTTGTGTTTGATTCCAGACATGCAAACTTAAGAGGCTCTAGAAAACTTTACTCGTGGTGAAATAAATGTCTCAGTGGTACATTAAACTCCTCGAGATCGCTTCAGCTCGACCCACTAATAGTTCGATTGACTCGGAATTTAACTTTCTGAGCTAATGTATTGTTATTTTTATTGCAGCCCTCTTCAACTGAAATCAAGTCATCGCCGATGCCTCCAATGGGGTCCATAACACAACGTTCACCAAAGTGCGCTCGTTGCAGAAACCACGGCGTTATCTCTATTCTCAAAGGACACAAACGATTTTGCAAATGGCGAGATTGTGCATGTTCTGATTGCAATCTTATAGCCGAGAGACAAAGAGTAATGGCCGCGCAAGTGGCGCTTAGGAGACAGCAAGAAAGCGACGAGGCGGCGAGCCATCTTACTTATGGTTCGATGCAGTTGTGTTTTAATCCAAATATGCACAAGGCAACGAGAATTATTCCTCCTTCGCCAACATCTCCGCGAGAAGGTCAAATCACGCAGAGAAGTGCAAGTTTATCTTCGCGATCAAGTTCGCCAAACGACGAAGTCAGCAATGAGTTTGAATCTCCTACGAGCAGTGCAAACGAAGGTAAGCTTGATAAACTACTCATTATTTCAGCCTTTCACTCCCCAAACAGGAAAAATCGTTATTTTCGAATGGAATTATACTCAGGCCCAAGTTTCCAACTGAGTGGAAAACCTTTTTGGAATGCCTACTGCCCCTGAAGTCTTTTGATTGGCTCCAGGGTTTTTTTTCGCGCACATTCGGCAAAAAAACAGCACTTGTAAAGCCTTGGCTCTGTTTAAAGTGTTAATGGGAGGTTGGTTTCAATGTGCCTGCGGCTAAGTTATAATAGCATGTTGAACTGTTCTACATTGATTTGAGCCATAAATCTACGCGGAAGTCTAAAATCTCTACAATGTATATCAGTATGTAATGTTTCTATCGATTAGGGTCGAGTTTATGAATGGCTGAAAAAGCATATTTTACTGACATTGACAAAAGAATAGTATACTTTGGATGTCAGTCAGTAGAGTTAAGTTCTATGAAAGCTTATCGTCGTCTGATAAACACAAGGGTAGTCCAAACAACCTTCGGGCTATAATTGATTTTAAGATGGTTTTAACTGTTAGCATATTTAGTCGTCTAATGCAGTTGCTCTCTATTTAATTGTTTGTTTTTGAACAAAAAATTTGCGTAAACAAAACATTTCCATTCAAGTTTCTTCGTATATCCAAGAGTGTTAGAGTTTAAAAAGGTTGCCTGTCTGAGCGAAACGGCTATTAAGTATCCAAACTTAGCACAAAAACTAGGCACACCGTTAGAAATCAAGAAAATTTTAACAAAATGTAGGTGTTATTTTGCTTGATTTTGTTAGTGGAAAAGGAAACAATCATCATTTCATATAAACATAATTGATTTAATGTAACTGTAGCTTGTTAAAAATTGGAAAGTTCAAATATTATTTTTGCTTTTTTGTCGAAGTGCTCGCATCGATATTCTTCAACTTACGTGAACACAACTAGTAGGGAAGATAAAATCACTTGGACGTAGGGTTATCGGTTATTAATAACGGATGTATTTTGAAAAGAGCGTGTGATGTACACAAGCATAATAGTCCAAATACTGCGGTTAATGAAGTTCAGATTTTATCTCGACCAATATCTCAAAAATAACGTCAAAACATTGTGGGTTTTTTTTTCGAGACGTTCGAGTGGCATGCAGAGCTAGGTCCTCACAAATTTCGGAACTTTTTGTCTATAAAACAAAACACTGTATCCACATGTACATTAGCATTTATTGTCCATACGGCTATAAAATATGTTAATTTATCTACCTTCTTAGATAAGTAGTTTTGATTCCATAAAAAAATATCGTTTATCTGCATCTATGGAAGTACTTGGTTTAAAATACATGTGCGTATTTCTGGTAAAACGTTTCAAATTTGAAACTGACCAAAAACACGTGAGCCGACATTTTGAAGACCAAGAGAAACAATTGGTAATGTTCAGCGAAGTGCATTATGGGTTGAGAAGTGTTCAAGCATTGCATGTTTATACTCTGATCTCTTGAAAATAGAAACCTGTGTTTATGTCTCGACCGCAATGTTTTTATTTTACAGTCTTTTGTTGTTGTTTTTTTTATAAACCGTGGGAAGTTTTGTGTTCATATTCTAAGCAGCTTCAGGTACTTAATCTATTTTTGGCTTTTTTCTCTGTGAATAAGGTAGAAACCTGCTTTATGCTATTCAATCAGCCTTTAATCATTTTGTAATCTAAAAGATATAGTTTCAGTTGCACTCTCCATGTCCATCAGTTTCTTAAGGATTTTAAACGTGAATTAAAGATCACATCACTTTTTTCAGCAGGAATTTGGCTTAAGAAGTATTTTGTTTATATGATATTTATCAATTGAAAAATAGGATTTCAAGATATTTTGACACAGACATTGTGTTTTTGATGTAACTGGGTGAAAGCTGCATAAAGGAAAACAACTTTTTACTATCTTCTAGTGGTAGTAGTAGTAATCTTTATTTAAACACAGTTAGAAATTCGTCAGCTAAAAGCTACTAACTAATAGTAACAAATAATTAAATTTATAAGCGGCTTTGCACGAATGCAGTGCCTTATACATCTCTTTTGAGTAGGCGTTTAAACTGCCTCAGGGACTCTACTTCCCTTACGTCACATGGAAGACTGTTCCAAAGAATGGCGCCACTATAGCTGAAGCTATTTTTATAATAGTTTGTTCGCGGCAATGCATGGAACATGTAGTTTATTCTCAGGGTCTTTTAGGTTATACGCGGTTTCCCGCCTCTCGAATTTAGAACTTAGAGATTCTGGAGCCAACCCGTGCAGAGACTTTTAAACCATTGTAGCTCTTTGAATGTATCTATATTTAGGATCTATATTTCTAACTAATTTAGAAGACAAACTGAAAACTTAGTAAAAAATTTTTTAAATGCACTATGCAAATGGCCATGTTTCCTTTTGCAAGTGTCTTATTTAAAACACTTCTAAGTTTTCTTGATAACTTATGAACGAACTCAGGAAAGTTTCAATTTGTGACAGGCACCTGTGATCGAAACCTCACTTTGACCTTTAATCACGAGACAGCTGAAGCCCATAAAAGAAGTTTAACCGCGATTGAGACTCATTGAAGCCGACAGTGAAGCCACGTTGTTCCTCCATGTAAAACAATTATCTACAATTATAAGAAATTAATGCCGCTACATGCAGATGATTCTGCGGAGCCAATCACGAAGCCGAAAATTTCAAGGCCATCATGTTTACTTGAAAACAATTGCCGGTGATGTGAATGGTCCTACTGAGCTATTGTATTAAAGTGAAAAAAAGAAAAAAACTCGCAGAGACCATGGTTTTGATTGCTATCAATTTTACCTGGTAGCGAGTTGAACTTGCTCTGCCGGGCTGGAGCAGTCGCCGCTCTTCTCGATCAACCCCACTCAGCTGTGTCGAGACGCCGGATCATTTTAAGATCAGGAGCCGTCGTGTAACACCCACAAAAACCGTTTATTTGACCGTTGGTGAGTGCCAGTTTTTAAATAGTTTTGATTTTAATACACCTCGCCGCCGCTTTCTATAGAGAGCTAACAATAAAATGTCAAAATAACTGACATAAGGCCAAATGGAAAATCAACAACTTATCCTGGTAATTTCGTAAGGTTTCCTCGGTTTGAGCCAATTATACTTGGCAGGAGTCAACTAGAAAGGATATTTCAAAAGTTTATGCCCATTTATAAGTTATTGTCGAGAAGTTAAACTGAAGTAGTTATGGCAATACGTTGCACGTAAGATTTGAACTCGGACTTAAAAACCAAACTGGTCGACTAATATTGTTATTAAAGATTGCGCCGTGTTTTCTCAATAAGGACACATGATATTGACTTAATGAGACTATATGAGGTTTGTCTGGAAGCCAACAGAATAATGTTCAGCAACTGTGCCGAAGTTGTTCGAAGCTTACTATTAAAATTTAGAAAGCGAATTATTTTACAGAAAATTGTTGTTCTACTGAGTTATTATTATTATTATCATTACAGATTTTAAATATTTTAACCAGAGAACGCTTTAATATATTTTTATTATTGTTGTTATGATGTAGAACGGAATGTTATTGAGCCCTCAACGTTTTAATCGGCACATATGCACTCGTCACGAATGACTACAAGGCAAAAAAAACAAAGCAGTATTGAGAAAAATCTTAGATAACTTCGATAGGAAAAGGATAAAGGTCAAACTATTTGCGGTTGAAATCAGTAACTAGGGAAAAAACTCCTCGGCTTACATTTTCATGTTATTTCTATTGCTATCGCTTCCAAGTTCCTCAAACAGTTGGTCAGCATATTGAACTTGGCTACCTGTAAACGGTCGTCACTGAAGGAATACGGTATGTTCCCGTTTGAGTATTTGTTCTGTCGTGCGGAAAATTAACCCTATTTTTGCATGCAGTATTCCATCAAAACGGAAACAGGTTAGTCTACAAAGGTTTGCGGTTAACTCAGTCGCTGACTTGTTGGAAACATTCATTCATGGGAAGGTAGAACCACAGAGCTCAAATGTATAGTTGCTTTTTGGCCTTAAGGCCAGCTGGGATTTCTTTATCGATTTTATCGCTAATTACCTCATTACCTAGCCTGCTAGTTTAAAGTTGATTGATGTACAAGCCATGGAAAGCCATTTGAGTGTTAAGCTATGGACGAATCACTGCTAGTTAGACGTTTGGACTTTGGAACAAGGGCCAATTTTAAAATTCGTATGAACATTATTCTTCAGTTTTTCAAAGACCATTAAATTAATGACCTCTTTTGCACCATTTTTGTTGGTTATCATATTTAGCTAGCATTTCGGTACACACATTTAAAGAAATTAAACTAGACTGTTTAGATCTTATTTGAAATCCTCCCTGAGTATCATCAAACTTGCACTGGTTTCTTTCCAAAGAGAAGTGTTTTAAGTTGACAATCATTTAAAATCAATCGCAGAAAAACACCCCTTGTAGTGCGTCAATCCTAATGAAAAAAATGTTCAGTTTTTGCATTGTTTATTGTAGACTGCCTTTCTGTAAACGCTGCCAGTGGTCTCAAACATACTGCCTACTTTCACCGTGCATTCTGACAAAATGTCTTTAGAATCAGGAAGCTCTAGCTGGGAATTTACCCCAGCAGTGCTTACAAAAGACTTAAACAGAACCTTGCCACACGTCAAGGCAGGTAATTTAAAGTTACCTTTTGTTCAGTTGGTTGGTTGCTTTGATGAAAAGAGTAAATAGGAAATCCTAGCTTTATCTAACCTCTTGAAAAAATAAAGCAGCCTCTGGAATGGCCCAAAATTGTAACCTGTAAGAGTTTGAATTATTTCCCAAAGTATCTAGACCAATTATTTTTTAAGAAATTGTATTCCGTGTCAAGCTGGCTCAAAATGGAGGCTGGCGACAAGAGAGTTTACACTTAAGGGAAAATTAATAAAAGTCAAACTGTTCCATCGTAGTTCTCAGAGACATTTAAAGCGTAAATAATGGGATGGTGGATTTAGCCTTTTCTTGTAAGCCTATACTGGTCATTTGCATATATTAAAAAGGAAACTTAATCGTCATTTCGCTTCGGATCGCCTCCAGTCACGAAAGCGAAAGCGCCCTCCGCAGACTTGCACGAAACCAAAAATAGCCAATCTTACTGCAGTGAAGGTAATCTTTCCGTAGTCCGATAACACTCTGTATGTGAATGAGTTATTGCTCATTGTAGTCTTGTATTGTATCATTTTTTATCCGGTATTATGAAGATCTCATCAGATGGTAGAAGATTAGAATTCAAATGACTTAATTTAAACTTTTTGCTTGCTTTAAAGCTTTTAACACGTAGATTAGAAATTTTGTGTGCTGCATTTTCTGTCGCCATCATTTATCACAATCGTTTGAAGGAAGAACATCCGACGCTTTTCTGCTCAACTTAGCTTTATTTTGCCAACCCATGCCACGTTCCGAGACAAACTGCGTTCTATCGCCGAGCAACCGGCAAGGGTGGTCAGTTTTGAGCAACAAAGAAAACGTCTTGTTTTAAGTTAAGCCTTGGCGTGTAACGTTTCAGAAATGGTTGAATATTCTGAGAGGATGATAGAATTACACTGATTTCAGTCGCAAATATGGCCATTCATTGAAATCGTTTCGATTAATGGTAATAAGCTGAGAACATTTCTTTGTGGCTTCTTCAGTAGTTCAGTTTCTGATAATATCTCTCTAATACTCATCATTTTTTCTTTTCAGAATTTCAAATGGAAAACAGTGGCGAAGCTTTACCCAACAGGTGGAAACGTGAACGAGACGAAGAAGAGGACGAACGACAGCTTAGAATGTCACCAGACACAAAACGGCAAAGAAATGACAGGGTTTCCTTGAACAATAGCGATCACGGCAAAGTGATGTCAACTTCGGACCATTCCAGGTACATGAACATCTTAACACGGCTCTTCCCGGAGCAGAAACGAAACGTTTTGGAGCTGATATTAAAGGGGTGCGGAGGTGATGTGATTCAAACAATAGAGACCGTTCTTCCAAGTCACGAGGAAGCTCTCGCACGAGGGCAAATACTTGCCAGTGTACCACGTGGCCTCTTCCCAGGCCCTCCACCGCCATCTAGCTATTCGGCTTTCTCGCCTCTCTCTCCAACAATTCCTCACAACATTCCATTAAGCGCTGTAGAGTACCACGCGGCGTCTAAATGTGCCAGTGGCCAATGTCCAGGATGTGTTTATTATCCAGGGACTGGTCCCATACCGGTACTGAAGGATCCCTCGAAGCGACAAAACCAGGACCTGCCAACTCCGCTGATACCGTCCATCTCAGAGCACAACTCGCTGCCAATGTCCACGATTCCAGCTTTGGCAAAAATACCCCACCTTGAAGACATGCGGTACAGTCAAAGTATGCGGTCAGCGACTGCCGCCTTAATGACCATGAGCACGCCTGGACGAGTCCTCTCCGGGGACCGGGTCCTACCAAGAAATGACCGCAGTCCACCTACCCTCTCTCCCCGTGGTTCACCAAAGACTGAGGCTGACGAAAAAGCTTGAAGTTAGTTCTATCCAGACAACATGAATTTGAGATATAATATGCAGTAATGGAGGTACCCAGTAAGACTGGATAAAAATTAATAGAATAGCTGCTATTGGAAACACGGCTGTTATTTTTGATGTTACCCTCTAGTGACGCAAATATTGTGAATAGTTAATTAACGCTGAAACAGCGCAGCATTGTCATAGAGACTGAAGATGCGTGCTGTAATCTAGGAGTCTCATACGCTAAAATATGACTAAAACAATATACACTCGACTGTATTAGAGCGATATAAATTGGCCTTTCATTCCGATCCAGTTCTAACAGCCAAGCTGCCTAAACATAGTAGGAGTTGAAAAACATGTATATACAATTGTTCATATGTAGTACTCAAGTGACTACTTCGTAATGCTTCTTAGAGATATATTTCTACAGCATTGTACTATAATTTTTTAAGCTTTTTTATTTCTTATGTGGCAAAGAAATGAAATCATAGTAATAGAGATGATATGATGGTGGTGGTCTTCAGAATGCATGATTAACCGAGTTTAACATTCAAGGTTTTCAAGACGTTGAAATAATTACCACGGCCCTCTTACCGGTAATCATGTCAGCTGCAGTACCACAGTGCGTGATGGGAGTAGAAAATGCTAGCCTATGGAAACAAAGCACCAGTGGTAGTCTTTTTTGAGATGTACATGTAAATTACAATGGCTGATTTCTTTTTGCCATTTCGTTATACAAAGTAAATTTTTTTCTTATATTTTACGAAACTAACATGTAAAAAAGCCTTTGTGGAGAGAATAGGAAGTGCATGTAAATAACGCGAAGCGTTGATTGGACAAAATGCGAGCTTGTACCATAAAACTATTTTCTTACCCAACTAGAATAGTAAATAGCATCTTGGTAGTTCGCAGCGCGCCTTGTACTCTGCCTGTCTTATTATAAAATATTAGAGATATAGATGATTAGGCCAAGCAAGAGACAGTCCGGTCTACGACATGTAAGCTGCCTGTCTTACAGAGCCAGTCAGAGACAGGCCGAACCGTGACCTGCTTCGGTAAGATCTTGTAGTTCGAAAGGTACTGTAGTCAACTTACATGTAGTTCTTTTTTTCAGTACCATTAGGTAAAATTAGAAGTATTGAAAAGAATTCTTATTAATAACACCATAAATGACTTTAAAAAGGCTTTGTAATATATCAGTTTTGATTTGTGAAAGATTTTTTTGGCGAAAATGTTTCTTTTCCTTTATTTTAATAAATATAAACCGTGAAATGAGCTCGGGCAAATCTACCTTTGAGTCTAATCTACTGATGGAGGTAATTACACAAAGTGTAGTGTAAACACTGGGAAATGTTTGATAATCTTAGGTGTGACGTGTTAACTCTTGTAGTCATGAGATCAGAACTTCGTCTCTCCCACTGATTGCCAACTCTTTCCTTCAATGACCGTGTTAGGAGAATTTGGTGACTGCACCTAGACATCAGTTGACGATTTTATCGTTTCTCATCACTCGCGTATTTAATGACATATTGAAACAATAAGGGGAAATTAAACGTTGACTACTTGAGTCGGCACGTTAAGGGTTACCATAAATATTGATAAATAGATGAGTATATAAGAAAATGGTATGAAGTAAAAATTACAAATTCGCTTTAACTAATATAGATGAATAAGGTTAGGATCTCCAAAATGTAGTCCGGCCGATTTAATGCAATTACTTTGTAAAGACGGGCGAGAATCTATCGTTGTCAATGCTTTTTTAAGTAAATGAATTACAATTCATCAAGAATGGCTTGTCTAAAAGAGCTTTCTAAAACGCGGTTAAAATGGTAAAATCAACAAAATAATGCGAGAAATAATTAAAAACTCTCTGATGTACGCTGTAGCATTGAAAATACCAGTGGCTGTAACATAAATAAGTTGTTGGTAACTCAGGTGCTACTTATGAGTTATGTAGTTTCTAGCGATGGCATTCAGCGGAGCGCGCGTTTAACAATAGAAGCAACTTCCTCTTTCAGTTTATCCCGTAGACAGAAGTACATTAGTATTGTAGTCAAGTCCTATCCTCAAGCAAACCAGTATTAGTATAGAAAGGTATTCTAAAAAGAGTATTTATAGATTTTATTTGCATAGATGAAAACTTGTATCATCGTAGCTCTTCACTCTTCAAAAATAATGCAATAAAGATTTTAACTCCAAACCGCAACACTATTTTTAACGTGTGCAAGACGCGTTGTTTAAGACACAAGAGAGAGACTACAAACCTCAAACATCTTCATGCAAAAAACAACAACAAACAAAACAATAAATTCACATTGCGTGAGTTCTGCATGGTGTTTCACAACCCGAACGAAAACTTTGTTCTTTGGTGTCAAGGCGCCAAGGAATACATCAAGGTGTATAAAACGTAGCCGATAATATGGACAACAGGCCATGGACAAGATTTTAATATGGCTTGTAAGCCCTTTTGTTTGCCCTTTGATGTTTCCCCTTCACGTCCGTGACATGCCGCTGTTATTTCCGACTGAAAGGTTGGGAGCTAAAGTAGGTTTGTGTCGACTATTCCAACTGAGGAAATAAAACAAAGCCTATAGTGACAGCAACTAAAGTGAATGTTCATTTGTGGAAGGTCTGCCGTCCAGCTGCAAAATTAAAGCGAGTGGAAAGACAACAACAGGCAGGACTGTCATTACTCTTCGCACAAAGACATCCCGTCTAAAAGGCTGTCGGCATCTTTTGAATGAAATTATCTTTCTGATATTTAAAAGCAATACCCAGATGACGCGCTTATTTACATTCAAATTGCAAGAAAGCTTACTGTAAACACCGGAATGACAAGAAAATTAAGGAACAGTTCAGTTTTAGAGCTTCCGTTTTCATTCTGACCGACCGCTTGCAACTCATGCGGCGTGAACGTTTTGTCGTTTATTAGCTTTAAACCTCGCCTGAAGACAACTATAAATTGCAACATCCAGTTGGTCTAAAGAGACAATAAAATGAAAGAATAACATTT
>JAHPZR010026448.1:0-17500 GCA_019787425.1 Platygyra sinensis
GAGGCTGGCGACAAGAGAGTTTACACTTAAGAGAAAATTAATAAAAGTCAAACTGTTCCATCGTAGTTCTCAGAGGCATTTAAAGCGTAAATAATGGGATGGTGGATTTAGCCTTTTCTTGTAAGCCTATACTGGTCATTTGCATATATTAAAAAGGAAACTTAATCGTCATTTCGCTTCGGATCGCCTCCAGTCACGAAAGCGAAAGCGCCCTCCGCAGACTTGCACGAAACCAAAAATAGCCAATCTTACTGCAGTGAAGGTAATCTTTCCGTAGTCCGATAACACTCTGTATGTGAATGAGTTATTGCTCATTGTAGGCTTGTATTTTATCATTTTTTATCCGGTATTATGAAGATCTCATCAGATGGTAGAAGATTAGAATTCAAATGACTTAATTTAAACTTTTTGCTTGCTTTAAAGCTTTTAACACGTAGATTAGAAATTTTGTGTGCTGCATTTTCTGTCACCATCATTTATCACAATCGTTTGAAGGAAGAACATCCGACGCTTTTCTGCTCAACTTAGCTTTATTTTGCCAACCCATGCCACGTTCCGAGACAAACTGCGTTCTATCGCCGAGCAACCGGCAAGGGTGGTCAGTTTTGAGCAACAAAGAAAACGTCTTGTTTTAAGTTAAGCCTTGGCGTGTAACGTTTCAGAAATGGTTGAATATTCTGAGAGGATGATAGAATTACACTGATTTCAGTCGCAAATATGGCCATTCATTGAAATCGTTTCGATTAATGGTAATAAGCTGAGAACATTTCTCTGTGGCTTCTTCAGTAGTTCAGTTTCTGATAATATCTCTCTAATACTCATCATTTTTTCTTTTCAGAATTTCAAATGGAAAACAGTGGCGAAGCTTTAGCCAACAGGTGGAAGCGTGAACGAGACGAAGAAGAGGACGAACGACAGCTTAGAATGTCACCAGACACAAAACGGCAAAGAAATGACAGGGTTTCCTTGAACAATAGCGATCACGGCAAAGTGATGTCAACTTCGGACCATTCCAGGTACATGAACATCTTAACACGGCTCTTCCCGGAGCAGAAACGAAACGTTTTGGAGCTGATATTAAAGGGGTGCGGAGGTGATGTGATTCAAACAATAGAGACCGTTCTTCCAAGTCACGAGGAAGCTCTCGCACGAGGGCAAATACTTGCCAGTGTACCACGTGGCCTCTTCCCAGGCCCTCCACCGCCATCTAGCTATTCGGCTTTCTCGCCTCTCTCTCCAACAATTCCTCACAGCATTCCATTAAGCGCTGTAGAGTACCACGCGGCGTCTAAATGTGCCAGTGGCCAATGTCCAGGATGTGTTTATTATCCAGGGACTGGTCCCATACCGGTACTGAAGGATCCCTCGAAGCGACAAAACCAGGACCTGCCAACTCCGCTGATACCGTCCATCTCAGAGCACAACTCGCTGCCAATGTCCACGATTCCAGCTTTGGCAAAAATACCCCACCTTGAAGACATGCGGTACAGTCAAAGTATGCGGTCAGCGACTGCCGCCTTAATGACCATGAGCACGCCTGGACGAGTCCTCTCCGGGGACCGGGTCCTACCAAGAAATGACCGCAGTCCACCTACCCTCTCTCCCCGTGGTTCACCAAAGACTGAGGCTGACGAAAAAGCTTGAAGTTAGTTCTATCCAGACAACATGAATTTGAGATATGAATATGCAGTAATGGAGGCACCCAGTAAGACTGGATAAAAATTAATAGAATAGCTGCTATTGGAAACACGGCTGTTATTTTTTATGTTACCCTCTAGTGACGCAAATATTGTGAATAGTTAATTAACGCTGAAACAGCGCAGCATTGTCATAGAGACTGAAGATGCGTGCTGTAATCTAGGAGTCTCATACGCTAAAATATGACTAAAACAATATACACTCGACTGTATTAGAGCGATATAAATTGGCCTTTCATTCCGATCCAGTTCTAACAGCCAAGCTGCCTAAACATAGTAGGAGTTGAAAAACATGTATATACAATTGTTCATATGTAGTACTCAAGTGACTACTTCGTAATGCTTCTTAGAGATATATTTCTACAGCATTGTACTATAATTTTTTAAGCTTTTTTATTTCTTATGTGGCAAAGAAATGAAATCATAGTAATAGAGATGATATGATGGTGGTGGTCTTCAGAATGCATGATTAACCGAGTTTAACATTCAAGGTTTTCAAGACGTTGAAATAATTACCACGGCCCTCTTACCGGTAATCATGTCAGCTGCAGTACCACAGTGCGTGATGGGAGTAGAAAATGCTAGCCTATGGAAACAAAGCACCAGTGGTAGTCTTTTTTGAGATGTACATGTAAATTACAATGGCTGATTTCTTTTTGCCATTTCGTTATACAAAGTAAATTTTTTTCTTATATTTTACGAAACTAACATGTAAAAAAGCCTTTGTGGAGAGAATAGGAAGTGCATGTAAATAACGCGAAGCGTTGATTGGACAAAAATGCGAGCTTGTACCATAAAACTATTTTCTTACCCAACTAGAATAGTAAATAGCATCTTGGTAGTTCGCAGCGCGCCTTGTACTCTGCCTGTCTTATTATAAAATATTAGAGATATAGATGATTAGGCCAAGCAAGAGACAGTCCGGTCTACGACATGTAAGCTGCCTGTCTTACAGAGCCAGTCAGAGACAGGCCGAACCGTGACCTGCTTCGGTAAGATCTTGTAGTTCGAAAGGTACTGTAGTCAACTTACATGTAGTTCTTTTTTTCAGTACCATTAGGTAAAATTAGAAGTATTGAAAAGAATTCTTATTAATAACACCATAAATGACTTTAAAAAGGCTTTGTAATATATCAGTTTTGATTTGTGAAAGATTTTTTTGGCGAAAATGTTTCTTTTCCTTTATTTTAATAAATATAAACCGTGAAATGAGCTCGGGCAAATCTACCTTTGAGTCTAATCTACTGATGAAGGTAATTACACAAAGTGTAGTGTAAACACTGGGAAATGTTTGATAATCTTAGGTGTGACGTGTTAACTCTTGTAGTCATGAGATCAGAACTTCGTCTCTCCCACTGATTGCCAACTCTTTCCTTCAATGACCGTGTTAGGAGAATTTGGTGACTGCACCTAGACATCAGTTGACGATTTTATCGTTTCTCATCACTCGCGTATTTAATGACATATTGAAACAATAAGGGGAAATTAAACGTTGACTACTTGAGTCGGCACGTTAAGGGTTACCATAAATATTGATAAATAGATGAGTATATAAGAAAATGGTATGAAGTAAAAATTACAAATTCGCTTTAACTAATATAGATGAATAAGGTTAGGATCTCCAAAATGTAGTCCGGCCGATTTAATGCAATTACTTTGTAAAGACGGGCGAGAATCTATCGTTGTCAATGCTTTTTTAAGTAAATGAATTACAATTCATCAAGAATGGCTTGTCTAAAAGAGCTTTCTAAAACGCGGTTAAAATGGTAAAATCAACAAAATAATGCGAGAAATAATTAAAAACTCTCTGATGTACGCTGTAGCATTGAAAATACCAGTGGCTGTAACATAAATAAGTTGTTGGTAACTCAGGTGCTACTTATGAGTTATGTAGTTTCTAGCGATGGCATTCAGCGGAGCGCGCGTTTAACAATAGAAGCAACTTCCTCTTTCAGTTTATCCCGTAGACAGAAGTACATTAGTATTGTAGTCAAGTCCTATCCTCAAGCAAACCAGTATTAGTATAGAAAGGTATTCTAAAAAGAGTATTTATAGATTTATTTGCATAGATGAAAACTTGTATCATCGTAGCTCTTCACTCTTCAAAAATAATGCAATAAAGATTTTAACTCCAAACCGCAACACTATTTTAACGTGTGCAAGACGCGTTGTTTAAGACACAAGAGAGAGACTACAAACCTCAAACATCTTCATGCAAAAAACAACAACAAACAAACAATAAATTAACATTGCGTGAGTTATGCATAGTGTTCAACCCGAACGAAACTTTGTTTTTTGGTGTCAGCGCCAAGGAATACATCAAGGGATAAAACGTAGCCGATAATATGACAAAGCCATGGACAAGATTTTAATATGGCTTGTAAGCCCTTTGTTTCCCTTTGATGTTTCCCTTCGGTCAGTGACATGCCGCGTTATTTCCGACTGAAGTTGGAGCTAAAGTAGGTTGTGTTGACTATTCAATGGGAAATAAAACAAAGCCTAAGTGACAGCAACTAAGTGAAGTTCATTTGTGGAAGGTCTGCCGTCAGCTGCAAAATAAAGCGAGTGGAAGACACAAAAGGCAGACTGTCATTACTCTTCGCACAAAGACACCGTCTAAAAGCTGTCGCATATTTTGAATGAAATATCTTTCTGATATGTAAAAGCAATACCCAGAGGAAGCGCTATTTACATTCAAATTGAAAGAAAGCTTACTGTAAACACCGAATGACAAGAAAATTAAGAACAGTCAGTTTTAGATCTTCGTTTCATTCTGACCGACCGCTTGCAACTCTGCGGCGTGAACGTTTTGTCGTTTATAGCTTTAACCTCGCCTGAAGACAACTATAAATTGCAACATCCAGTTGGTCTAAAGAGAAAATAAAATGAAAGAATAACTTTATTGGGTTGTTCACAAATTACCATGAAAATAGATTTGTTCTTACTAATACAAGCACCTAGCTGATGAAAAGGACCAAGCCAGAGCTTGAAAGAAAATGGCGCTAATCCGACTTCCTCCAATCACGAAGCGAATCAATTGCAGCCCAAACAATAGAACTCATTTACAGTAGAAATACCAGAGGTGATCTATCAACTGTTTGACGGTAATTAATTGGAAAAGCACAAATTGAAAAACTAACAGTTTTAGTCCAAGCTGTAGTAAGAGCCAAGAGAGGAAAACGAACTGTTTCGAACAGCTATGTCCGATGAAAAATACTAGTCGCTCTCAGGCGAGACCGCGCTGCGCGAGATGCCGGAATCACGGTATAACACAGAAATTGAAAGGACACAAGAACGAGTGTCCATGGAAAGACTGTTCGTGCTCGAAATGCAGTTTGATCATCGAACGACAACGGCTTATGGCAGCGCAAATAGCGCTCAAGCGAGAGGACGACGACGTCGGACCGCCGAGAAGCCAGTTTGGGGACGATGCTAGCGTGGAACCTGGTTGTGTTGTTTATAGGTCACCGCAGCCTTCGAGCGAGTCACTTTCAAACATTAATTGTCCGGCAACGGTGCAGGTTGATACAAATAATAACAACACAACTCCAGATAAGCTGGATATCATGGCTGAGGCAAGGGTCAAGCGCGCTTCACTTTCATCAGGCCAAGGTGAGAAAATTAAATAGTTCCTTTAAAAAAATCAGCTAACATGGCGACTTATTTCGCTCTTGTAAATGAAGTATTGGGTTGCTCGGCTACTCTCGGATCAGTTTCATATTGCGATGAGAAAAATTTGTAAAGAAATGGAAAGCAATATTTACAGTATATGATTCCAGAATTTCTTTTCTTTGATTCGCATTATCACAATCTATCAAGTTTATTCAAAGCGTACGTTTTTAGTTTTCATAAAAGCGTTGTTTAAGCTCTCAAGAACAAGTATATATGCAATGAAGTGAAGTCTAAACCTAGAGCAGACGGACTCTGACCATAGTTTATTAACTATGCCTCTGACTAAAAGCGCTGGGAAAACAATGCATTGTGAAACAAGCTATTGAACTTGCGCTTGAAAGGTTTTCTCGATTAGCAAACAAAAAAATCTGCGGCATTCTAAAAAGTGTTTACTTTCCAAAATGTAAATCTATACAGTTACCAACAACAACTTGTATCCATTGTGGTTAGCTGTCAGTTTTCTTAGAGCATTTGTGGTTGGAAGTTTTTGCCATCAGGCTGTGGCTGACTATGCATCGCAGAGTCGCTTATCCTTTCGCTTCGCATCAGCAACCTTTTTTATTTCTTCGTACATTTCCGAGAGCTTTTCGATAGCTGTAATCATGCCAGCAGAACTGGGAATAGAATCCACAGCTGCAACAGTCGCGGCTAACCTGAATAGAGCTTTCTCTTAGCCTCTTCATGATCATTATAGCGGACTATTTACGCTAACCCGAAAGTCTATTTAGGCGAACCGAAGTGCTTTTCAGGCTAACTGGAGATTATTCGCCACTGCTTGCAATGTTTGGGATCCCGTTTATTCCCTTACGGGACAAACCTCGACCTGACCGGAGAAACACGGATTTGCATCCTACTGGATAAGAACAGCAATTACAGTTTATCTTATCCAATTGCAATGGGATACAAATAAGCCATCGAGTTGATCTATACCGAGTTTTGTCTCTTCCTTTTCGCAGTCCTACTGTTGGCTATTCTGGTTTCCAAACATTCCAACCAAGCAAGCAATTTAATATATTACAATGTTCAACAGTCTTCGTTTTTTGCGGAGTGAAAAGGTTATTTCATTTTGTGACTAACAAGCCAAGTCAGGTAAATTTTCTTAATTTTCTTCAAGAGAACAGACGCATAGTAATTTCTGTTTCAACTGAAGGCAAGAAAAGACAGCTCGATTTTAATTAGACTGACAGCTTTCACAAATTCGTTTGGAAGCCATCAATCAACACAGCTATCTCCAAAAGAAATTAAAAGACCTGTCAAGATGTCAAGACAGTATTTACACTAGTTATATAACAATTAAATTTAGTTTTCGCAGTTTTATTGGTTCATCGTCCGTTGTTTTTGCTTATGATCAATTGGAGGACAGACCCATAGACGTCGTCTTTAAATTTGTTGTTGCTGTTCTTTTTCATATAAGACAAATAGATTCCATGTTGACGTGGCACACGAGGTGATGACCGAGTATGTCACTAATGTTCTTACTGCATTTTGACGTCTTCTGTGATCTATTACTGAACAGACGCACGGCAACATGGAATCATTTTGTTTTTCAGCAACGAAACGTTGCATGATGGGGTCATTCGCTACAACTACCAGAATCCTTTACCTTTTCTGTTTCTTAATTAAGGCAATTGTTATTTAAACCCAACTGGGACTTCAAATTCAAGTAATAAAGGAAAAAAGAAATGAGTTCTGGTAGTTGTAGTCAAATGACGCTATTGTGCCAAATCTGCTATTCAACGTTTTTGAACCGTGACTTCTCACAAAAGGTTGTTCATTAGCATTCTTGCTACAGTTCCATGACAGAAACGGGGTTCAAAGGTTTCGTGTTTGAGTAACGTCTTGATTCAAGTGAAATGGTGTTTAAACGGACTCTGCGGTTGTCATGGTAACCTTTCTGGGGGTCATGAGATTGACTAAAGAACTGCTTCATGCTTAGCGTGCTTATATTGCGTTATGGATGTACACGGGAAGTTTGGAGAGCGCGAAAGAACCGTAAGAGTTGCTCGAGGTGTTAGTCGAGAGCAACTCTGACTTTTTACGTCTTGAGTGCTCTCAAAACTTCCCAAGTGCATCCATAATTCGATATACGCACAGCTACAAGGATGAACCATTTTTTTTAAAAAATGGCGACAACAACTTGGCCATGTTTTACTTGTAATTGACTTCAAAGTTCTCACAATACATGGTGAAGGAAATCAAAGGTCACTAGGATCCTAACATGCCACAATCAGTTGAGCAACAGTTGAACGAAAGCGCTTAATCTGGTTTGTAAAATTGTCAATAAAAAATTTGCTTCTTCGAAATAACTATAATTAAAAATGTAATTCTAAGGCAACCAAAGTGAAAAATATTCAATGAAAATGTAGACAAACCAAGTCCAAGTACTCAAGTTTAAGGTGGCTTCCTATAGTGTAATTACTAACCTGAACACCTTCTCTGTAGAGCGCGAGTTAGTAAAAGTAAACTTAGTATAATTTTTCTTTTTTAATTTTTCCCTGTAGAGATTTACAAGTATGAGTACTGTTAAAATAAGGCTTATGCTTTGGTTGTCAATTTTTGGATTGAGGCCGTTACTAACCTGCGATCAGGCATCCTTTCTTTTTGGCGGCGGGAAGGTACGCCTGATACAATTACTTGACTATTTGTCTGTTGCTAGTCCAGAATCTGGACTTTTCTCTGATTGGTCAAGAAACAAAAGGTAATTAGAACTAAGCCATGATTGGTTTCCTGTGTGGCAGTGTGTTTTCCAGTCAAAGAAATGCCGCGAGCTGATGGCGTCGTCGGCGTCTGATGAGGCGAGCGAAGAGAGCGAGTTTTTGTC
The DNA here is from genome assembly GCA_019787425.1 of Platygyra sinensis. Classification (NCBI taxonomy): domain Eukaryota; kingdom Metazoa; phylum Cnidaria; class Anthozoa; order Scleractinia; family Merulinidae; genus Platygyra; species Platygyra sinensis. The sequence goes on from JAHPZR010026448.1 coordinate 8,191, forward strand.
AGCTTTAAATGGTTCTTTAGAGAGTTTTTTCACAAAACTCTCAAAGATGAACAAATATAATGCTTTCATAGAATCGTATGCCATGGGAAATATGTTTTGGCCGTGCTAACGGAATTCGGCAAGAGCGCTAAAAATCAGTTAATTCCAAAAGTGTTGTTTTATATGGGCAGTGCAGCCAACGCCACATCAAAAACCACCGTTGCTTTTTGTTGGCTTACAAAGAGGAACGGTACCTTTACCAATTGACACGCTAGACGCACAAGGATAGCATTTCTTGTTCTGCCTCTGAAACTTACTCATTTAGGAACAAAACAGGAGGATGCGTAATTCACGCTGTTTGTGCCTTGTGTAATTCCCGCCCACGGAGCGACTTCCGGTAATTCCGATCGATTCATTATCTGATGGCATCGCCGACTTTCTCGCTGATAGATATTTTAATTAGGGGGCGGCAGACGAATAGTCAAGTTATTGTATCAGGCGTTCCTTCCCGCCGCAAAGAAAAGGACGCCTGATCGCAGGTTAGGCCGTTACCAACAACATCTCATCTAATGGCAGTCAAATATATCCTCATTTTGGTCTAAACTCCTTAATATTTATGCTTCCCTTCGGTGAAATTTTTCGCACTTTGCCACATCATGGAAATGATATTGCCCGACAATTGAATTAGTAAAAAGTCAAGGTTGTTAATACGGTATTTCCAATATTCTGTAATTAAATTTGTCATTGTTCTAAATATATTAGATTAGCTTTGACAGATTTTAACAAAAATAGAGTATTCTATAGGAATTATATGTGCGTACAACAGAGCGAAACTTAAGACTAAAAATTCCCCGAAGCGAACGCGAGAAAAATAGCATTTATTTCGACATACTGACGTCACAAAAATCAGAAAATTATTTAACTGCGCGCCCATGTAACACCATGTATCGCGTGCAAAAAAGAAAGAGTAAACTAGAGCTCTTTTACTGGCTATTTATAGACCTTTTTTGTCATACCTTTTGGCCCTAGGCTTAATACATGTTTGAACGGAGTTTGAAACTATTGCTACGTATACCAAACTGATCTAACGCCTTTCGAGTTCTGAAGTGGTTTTCTTTTCTTCTTAAGGCGGCGAAATACGAGATACAAAACCCCTCAACTTGTCGCGCAACATTGTTTCGTTGCAAGTTTTCGTCGATGTTTCCCGTTTTTCACCTTGCGTGATCAACTTGACCGGCAGCAAAAACATTTGTTGCGGGCTGAAGAAATGCGGCGCGCTGATTGGTTGATTTGCTAGGGCACGAGCAGATTTGTTGCGCGACAAGTTGTGAGTTTGATGAAAAACGAGCAACAAGGCCAAAATTTGCTGCTCAAAGTAGACCCGCGCTCTACTTTTCGCAACAACTTCTTTCAACCCGCAACAAATGTTTTTGTTGCGCGACCAGTTGATCACGCAAGGTGAAAAGGGAAACATCGACAAAAACTTGCAACGAAACAATGTTGCGCGACAAGTTCAGGGTTTTTGTATCTCGTATTTTGCCGCCTTTAGGGTTACTTGCGTCATTTTTCCACGCGCAATTAATATTGGCGGCTAGCAGGCAATGATAGCGCGCGCTACTGAGTCTCAGAAGAACTGCAGTAAACATCTTAACTTGGCAAAAGACAAAGGCTCGAAGTAGAATTAGGATTGTTTAAAATTATCTTTACATTGCCGAAACTTAAACAAAGAAACTTCACTAAATTCGACGGAAATTTTGCATCTAAATTGAAGCAGCAAACGTCATGTTATACATGCAATTCCAAAATTATGATGATAGATCAACACGATATCCTTTAATCGATTACTTTCCTTATTCTCCTCACCTTATTAAAGAGAAATCTCTTTAGAAGATATACATCCAGCTTGCAAGGACATAATAAACAATTGCACTATAATATTGATTTTTCCTTCGGTACACAACTGAACGCAAACAAAGGTTGACTCATGGGAGCGTTTGTCATCCAGGCCCAGGGATTTGAGATATATCAAGCAACGTCATACACTTGAAGGGCCAACGCCGGACACGTAAACCCCAAAAAGCTCTTGTTAGGAAAAACAGGGACTGTGTACCCCCGACGAAATGCAGTGGCGTCACCTTTGGGGTTTTATAGTTAATATATATAAACAAAGGAGCGAATGAAAAACACAACAGATGTTGCTTATAACACAATAAAAATGAACCTTACGCAAAAGTGCTAGTGGCAAGGCTGACCGTAGAATGTCACAAGTTTTTCAACCGTCTATTTTTACAAACGTACTACCCATGAGCTTTCGCCTACCACGCACTCGCCCAGTTCTCTGTTCCGTGTCGGCAAAACATTTATTTATGTTTATACTAATTATCACAAATGACATTATTTTGCATTGTAGGATCAAAGCGCAAATTCTCAGAAGTGGAATCATCTTATCCCTCTCCTCCTGCGGCCGGAGATGATAGCGTGTTTTACGACAGTGACGAAACAAATGGCGAAATAAATGGCGGCATCTGCCAGATATATCAACAGCCAAGCGATCAAGACAAGCAAAGAAATGTTTCTCTAGCTTCTGCTGATGAAACCGCCGACGAAACTGCTGAAGAGCAACTCGAGAGTCCTAGAAACCACGCGCCCAGTTACCGTGCAAGGCTGCATCTTCTAGACCTCCTCACCAGACTCTTTCCAACTCAGAGGCGAAGTGTACTGGAACTGATTTTAAAAGGTTGTCATGGAGACGTGTTAAGAGCAATAGAGTGCGTTCTACCGAGTCACGAAAAGGCTTTGGCTTCTCTGAAATCTCCTGAAAGTCCTGTAGTGCACTATAACCCAGGCATGCATCCAGGCTTTATTGCTCGTCAGACCCGACCGCCTTATCAAGGTCCTATGAGGTCTGGGCACTACCCTCTCTACGGCTCGGCACCAGGCCTCTCTTACCCCATGGTAGAGTACCTACATCAACAAAACTGTAGCCTGCGACCAAAATGTTCAGCAAGTGAGAAAGAGCATGCGTACAGCGTCGTTCCAGGCACTGATCAAACAAACATTGTAGGGAAAGTTTGCTCGGAATGTTCAACGAAATGCTCGCCGACCAGCAACTTTTGTAGCTCGTGTGGGAAATGTTTCAAAGAGACATAATCAATAATAACTTTTGGAATGATAGGCATTTTTAGCGTTGCAGGCATATCATAGTAAAAGTTTATTTCTTTCTTGATTATTGCCTTGTGCCAGTAGGAGCCCTGGTGGAAAACTTTACCGGGATAGAAGTTTCATTATTTCGAAGAAAAATAAACCTTTTTCCAATAAATGGCTTACTATCAGGATTCGTTTGACGTTTGAAAATGACGTGAAAGGCAGAGAATTTGTGTTTTTACTGCACGTCTTAACTTTTGCGCCTCTTTGTCGGATGACTTAACTCTGATGTAGTTTTCTTTGGAAGCTTAATGGAAATAAATTAACAAAATCAAAGCTCAGTCTCAAAAAGATGGTGTCTTTATTGAACTTTTTGTCCGATCTCCCCACCTTGTCCCCTTCAAGTATTTGTACGGTGTTTTGTACAAGGTAAAGTTTGCATAGGCCAGAGCTTATTCCGACTTGGAGCATTCTACTCCCCCCTGAATGGGATGCTAGTCCATCGCAGGGTTATACGGGCACGGAATTAATTTCGCCGGTACCCATTGAAATCGACGGTCTTGCACAAGAAGACAAAAGGCCAGACAGGACTCGAACCCAGGACCGCTCGCTCCGGAGACGAGCGTACAAACCATGACCGTCTCTACCGCGCCTCCACAAACACATTCAAATTTAAATACATAAAAGCCTATTAAGTTTTACCACTGTCCACCTGATGGAATGCCAGGCCTTCTAAGCACCTTACTCAATGAGTCAAGTTTTAAGGTCATCCTTACTTCTGGATTTACTTTCGAGGAGTTCAGTTGCTACAGAAAAATCTGTACCATATGCGCCAATCTGGCTTAACAAAATATATTTTTTTCAATATGTTTTTTTCAAAATAATTTATATTACATCAAAACAGAGTGACATGTTGCCTTTGGAATAGTCAATGTCAGATCACTTTGGTATAGGCTGTTGTCAATGTTTCTGCTCCGGCGTTCCTCTCAGAAAATTAAAATATGATAAAACTACGTCCACAACAACTTGAAATTTGGCGCAAAGGGATTTGGAGACCTTTAGAGTATTAACTGCAAGTAAAATACTACACAACTATTGCCAAAATTTTGTTATTTGAGCCATTTAATTTTGGCAACAAAAACATGCATTTGCAGAGCTTTGCCTACGAAAAAGATTCATGCAAATTAGGTTACTTAGTTTGAATCCACCCATGACTTATTATTAATAGTATGATCAAGGAGTTATTTGTAATATTTGTGGCAGCACATCAGGAAACTAATTTAGTTACAAAGCCCATGCAGAGCCATTGTTTTTTTGATGCGGGCCGCGAGTTTGTATTTCATTATCACACTTCCATAAAATTACTGTAATGATATTTATTAAATGTCGCAAAAAAAATTCTCAAGTTAACATATAACACAAAGGTAAGATGCCAACTTGGTGTTTGCGGAACAAAAACCGCTAGCCACTCTTTCCTCAAAGTATGGAAACAACTCAAAATACGGACTTCTCAAAGAAAGCAAGAAATGCTCGAGTGCAAGCAGGTGAAATAAACATGGCAGAAAAGATTAGTGTTAATATTCTGCTCAGCTAGCAGCAGTTCAGTATAGAACTAGACTGTTCTTCGTTTGGCTTGCTTGGCTTGCTTGGCTTGCTTGGCTCGCCCCCACCCCCCACCTTCCGCGAGCTTCGCGATCGCTTCGCTAGCTCTTTCTTTCGTGTTAAATAATAGAGAGGCTGTAAACAGTCTAGTAAAGAACTGGCAGGAGTACCCAAATAAAGGAGAATGAGTTAGACCAAGCTATAGGGCCGAGGGAAATATTCTGCTCCACAGATAACAACAGTTCAGTAGAGAACTGCCTACCCAAGTGAAACAGAATAAGTTAGCGCGCGAGGTTTATGATCTGCTCAACAAACAACAAAAGTTCAATAAAGAACTGACTACACCCAAGGAAAACAGAATAAGCTTAGCGCAAGAGTGAATGATAATTAGCTTGATTGTAACACATGAACAGATCCAGCTGCCCTACGTTGTACAGAACTGCCTACGCAAATACGACTTTGATGACAGTATATTTAAGAATTTCAATGCAACGTACCAGATTGCAGTCTTCCCCTTGTTCCATGGCATCGTGGATCGGAGGATTAATGGCAATGCAGTTTTCTCAACGTCTTATTTCCCGCCAAAAATAATTTACATTCTGACATGAACATTGATCGCCTAGACACAAAAACAATCAACCTTCTTTATTTCCAGATCATGCCGGCTTTTACGACTCGCTATCGTCTATACTTGCTATATAGCTAACAACATATTGTAAAGCAAACTACGATGTAAACATCATTGTAACATAACAGTGTGCCTAAAATAAAACAGAGATCATACTCAGTCATTTTCAGCGGGGGTTCATTGATCGAGAGCGCCATGCTCCATAACTGTATATCCTGATTTCGTTTTATGAAAATTAAGTAGTCTAGTGATCTGGTTATTACCAATTTTAATCTTGCTCGGCGTTCATACTGATATTTCTTACCACAGTATATTTCTACGTTCCCGTTCTACCATAATTGTCATAATTCTTGTGGCACAATACATACCGGCTTCTCTAGACGCGGCGGTGTTGACAGTGTGCCATACAGTAAACTCTCACGGAATCATAGCTATGTCTTTAAACCTCACAGTAGCTATTCTGGCGGTTTACCAAGGAAAATTTCGAAGCAAAGATGCGACGAACGCATCACGGACCTCAAGCATGACTACCAAGACAAAACTGGTTAAAACTGCGTGACAAATAAAGCATGGATTGAGTCATGTTTCATGTTACCATTCCTGGCATGCGATGACAATTCGTGTAAAAGATTAAAAGACGAATTATTTTCTAGGGTAAAGCTCGTCGTCAGTGTGTATTTATCTTTCAAGAAACAATTTATCTCGTTATGTACTGGTACCAGTTTTTGAAGTGGTTTCAACAAATGGTCCGTTTCAAATTTATCCTTGAGCGTTGATTGAGAGCTACACGGAGTTCAGATCACACTCACACGCAGAAATCCATAGCATGTTGAAATCAGAATTGGTTTTTTTTTTATTTTAATCCCAAGTAAAAACGGCCAGTTGCCACTTGAAGACACCGTTTTGAATTTTGACATGTCTTCGACCGTCTTGTCAATATAGGATAGTTTTTCACCCAATCACAAGCTAGGAAGCCATGCGTACAATCACTTGATATTTGACCGTCTTTTTATTAGAAATTATTTTGGCCTTATAGACAATCACAGGCACTGCAAGAAACCCCTATCGGGCTGTTATAAAAACTGTCCATATATATCACCAATCTGTGTGTCTTCCTCAAGTCTCACTGAAAACTTCTGCGGCTTTTCTCTCTCTCGATCAAATGGAGCCTAAACTCGTTCGTCAACAACCCTAGAAAATGGATATTGCTGTTTACTCATGTTCAGTTGCGCCGATGAAACTAAACAGGTAATTATAAGCAGGAAAAGATCGAGGGAATTTGATTAACATCAGCTTCTCACCCTATAAAGAACCCACATTCAGTGATAATGAAAGACTGATCGACCGCTCAATTCTTCCTACTGATTTACACAAATTTCTTTTAATATAAGTTGTGAGAATTTGATCGCACATCACACGATAATCCAATCTGATGGTTTTGAACTTTCTCGTCGTCTTACTTGTGAATAGTGTGTTGATTGTGTTAGGAGAAATACCACGTTGATCGGTCGACTTGTTCAGTCAGTACATTGAGGCGTCAATCCACCTGCTGTCCAGGGTCAGCAGATCACGGCAGAAAATTCCCGAAAATAATGTGACCGCTATTTTCGACAGCAAAATGGCGACTGGTTTAGCAGTAGCTGACAACCCCAGGGTGACAACAGACGGTGAAATCATCGTCCCTACCCTTCAAAATCTACAACTTCGCCTAAAGATAGCGAAAAACTCATAGGAAGCAACTTTTAAAAAGCTGGATTGTTTTAGTCGAGAGCCATGGTTATTGTCAAGATAATCTTTATGCTCGTCGGCTTCGCCGGTGACATCAGTTTCCTTAGGGCGGGTTCCCTGAGTAGAAATAACCTCAAAGGTAAGAAAATTCTGCGCTTGTAACTTCCGGCGATCGTTTTCACAACTTGAATGTGGAGATTTGCCCGAGATTTGTTGCTAAAACATGTCATAAAAATTGTTGATTTTGAAGTGTTTACCAAAGCTCATTGCTTATATATTTATTACAAGAAATAAAATTTCTCCACAGAAATTTTAAAATGTAGGACTTTTTGAAATGATGTAGGGTGGATCACGAAATTTGTTAAATATTAAAAGAAATGATTGTTACGTTGACGGGCATGTCAAACGGTGTTTATCGTCACTTTTCTATGCGAAGACACATGTTCAAAATGAAAACAGTGCCGCTTGTATCGACTTGTTTACCTCATCCAAGTTTTGTCAGAGCCGTTTATAGAAATCGCTTGTTGTCGAATCTTCAAAGACATTACTATTTGCTAGTTTCGTACACAATTTCCTTCCAAATTATGAAAAAAAAAAGAGGAGTTGTGTTTTTTTCCTTGATTTTAAACTTCTGTGCAGAGTGCGTTAAGGGCTCTGAAAATATGTCGATCATGTAAGGAAAAATAAGATGTTGTCAGACCACTGAGGAATGTAAAAATAGGAAATGCAATCTTAGCGGAGATAGGGTTCAGTGCAGGGGGCTAGCAGCTGCCTTTGATCTCGCCGCTTGATCACCCAGTAAAGAAATCTGTCAATCATTTGAGCACCGTAATGAGCATGCACTTAACGCGGACATAACGCGACGCAATCACCGTCATTTCAGTACAGGATTTGCCTTCGATTCAAATATTTTTTTATCCGCTGTTTTAGCAACAGCTCTGAGACGCCCAGAATGGAGGGCCAACTTTGTGTCAGATTAGCGACAGGTTTAAGGTTGATATTTTTCTGCTGTGCGTGGCGAATTTCACATTCTTGGCTGCTTTATCAGGAGGATAATGAATTAGAAACGTTTATTATGTTGAGGAAAATTTTAAGTCCCACCTTCGCACCAATGAAAGAGAAGATTTCCTTTGCAATTGTTCTTCTCTACTTACTGTGAAAATTAGCGATGGTGAATTGTTTCATGCCTGCAAACGTGTATCAAATAGCCTCTGAATGTACGTAATTCTTGAAAACATTTCTCAAGTGTTAAGAGTTATAAATTTAAACTTGAGTTTATATTAAATAACCTCTTCTGTCTAAACTTTTCTCTGTCTTAACTTGCTTCGGTCTGAAAATTTACTTTTGATTTTCCTGTGATATCTTGAGGTTACTTTCTACAAGTGGATTTAATCATGAAACTTAAGATTACAGATCACTCAAAAACACTGAAAATAGCTACTAGATTTGCATGTGTCAATGAATACCGTGATAGTGAGGGGTTTGAAAATCCCCATTCCTTACTCTTCAGTACCAGTTTGAACTCTCAAATGTGAGAGCATCTTCTCGAGGCCTGCTTGACTGCTTTTGAATGGGAGTACCCAAAGTGAAAGTGCTGGGCACAGACTCTATGTGAACTTTTACTAGGTTGAGGTATTTTATTGATAAGCTGTTCACAATTTCTTTGCCCGTGGAAGTAAAGAAAGCAGCTTGTGCTCACATGCTTTAGCATACTTTGTACTGGTGTTATTGGCGTACTGCACAGGTTTTTGTGCATCCCCAGCTCTGATTGCGGGCTCGGGTAATAATGCAGGCTATAATCGGCTACAACGGTGGAAAGAATAACGGGCCGGACTGATCAACGAGGTGCGCGAGGATGTCGCACGGTTGATTTATTTATACTTTTATCACTGTTAAGAAAAGAAGCCCCCCTACCCCACCTGCCTGCTCTTGCTTATAAACATGCAATACGTGAAGAGTGTTTGAGGAAAAATAATCCTTCGAACGGAAATTTGTGGTGTGCCGTGGGAAATAAGGTTCGGAAACCTTCTTAATATTAATTTTGTACGAAAACAATGATTTTCCACGAGAACATTACACCAGCTTTCTACTAGTGACGAGAAAATTTTGCTACATACTGGAAAAATTGAGAAACCTTATTTAGTTTACCTGAACGACGAAATTCCAGCCATTTGTTTTTTCAAACTGGGTGCCTGGCACGCAGCCAAAACTCGCGCATGCTTAGTACGT
>JAHPZR010026448.1:22500-49199 GCA_019787425.1 Platygyra sinensis
ATACACCCAATACACCCTAAGTCTCCCTAATGATATACAGTTCACCAAGTGTACGACTGTTAAACCATTGTTTCACGACTCGTTCGAGTCGGACGAATCGTACGGGTGGTGGACTTCTCAATACACCTTAAGTCTCTCTGATGATATGCAGTTCACCAACTGTACGACTGGTAAACCATTTTCTTTAACGACCCGTACGACTTGTAAGAGTTGTGCGATAACGAAGAGTCCATTATACGGATCAGTTCGTGTACTGTATATCGGACAACCCTCATTTGGACTGGACAAGTTTAAATAGCAACACCAAGAGGACTGCATGTAACCGAAGTTACGCGTAGTCATGTACCAAAACCTTTATTAACTTTGCACTCGTACGGTACTACATATAAACCAGAAAAATAGAAAAATTAGTAATAGGAAATGATAGCTAACCAAAATAACAAACAAGAAGGAACGGATAATACGAAGAAAAGTTTACCTTATCGGTGTCCTGACTTCACGAGATAAAAAAAAAACTTGCTGCTTCAAAACTTAAAAGTGGCGTAAAAAACGAAGACCTATTTATTCTAAAAAGGCTTGACAAGTGATTATGCAACAACATGAAGTAACGAAAAATAAGCGTTCCTACAAACAATAAAGCGGACAATAACGAATACTAACGACTAATGAACTAGTGCTAAATACCAAAAATAGAAGAACAGTTAATTAAAAGAAAACAAAGGGAAACAAACCAAAAAACCTAATTTGAATGTTTCGCTGTAACAAGGACCCTGGGGCGAGGTTAAGGTTTTGGCATTTTCTCTCCCCAGATCACGTCCGTGTACGGAGGGGATTTCGCTCATACTATTACAATTACTTGGATGAAATTGCCATGGCAACGTGTGCAGCCATTCCCAGTAACGGTCCAGGCGTTACATACGCAGTCAGACGGTGAGTAGTGTTCTAATAAGTTACAAGAGAACTGATGACCTCACAACTGTTGGGAAACACCATTTAAAATTTGATGCATAGCTATTTCTAAGCAAAAGTAAGGTCAAGGAATTTGACGAGGCAATTTATGGAAAGGTGACGGGGTAAAGTTTCCTGACCGTTGAATTTTTAGACGCGTTCAAGGAATTTAAGGAAACCATGACGGCAACGGCAACGAGAACGTTGCTAAACAAAACTTTTAATGACCAGGACAGTGGCTGTGGAAGTGTGTTGTAATTCTTGGTATATTTCTTTACCGTTCTCAGCTCTGCAAAACAACAAACGTGAATAAATATCTTAATTGGCCACTCCCCCAATGAGGCCAATGAAAACAAATGATGAAGCAAATAATACAAATAAACATAACATGGTTCAAAATGCCAACTGACAGCAGGTAGACCAGTTGGCTATTTACAAAAACATGACCGTGGAGTTGAACTAGAGTCTACCGAGAAACAACTCCAGCTAAGTGGTCAGAGAGGGACTTGAACCCGCGACCTCCGGATTACAAGTCCGACGCCTCTGGAGAACGTGAAACACGACGGCTAATTTTGTAAATTTCTATTTCAATATATCGCTGTGTTACAGATTTAGTTTTGTCACAGCTTTGACAGTGATAACTCGGGGGAGGCTATTTTGGGAGCCCGCGTAGCAAGCGTTTCCGTGGCGCAAAGAGCGAAGAACGTGGATTTCGGCGTTTTGCCCGCGCGAAAATGGTCTCGCCCCATTTTTCGCGCGGGCAAAGCGCCGAAATTCCCGTTCTTCGCTCTTTACGCCACGGAAACGCTTGCTACGCGGGCTAGAGCCTACGTGGCCGAACCTCTAGCCGCGAGCCGCGATCCCCGAAAGATTCCCGCCAGAAACATTCAAAACCAAAATTAATTATATGAATCGTTCGTGGCTGTGCTTAGTTAATGCTCTCGATATATCATCTTGATAATTACCTAACATTTGCCACACTTGAACGTTTCCTTCTTTGTAGTCAATTTTACATAACCAACATTTTGATTCAAAGATCTGCGAGGGAAACTCAAAATTTCATTCATATCTGAATGAAACGGCTGACCTTCAAAATCCGTTCGATGAAATTAAAACAGGAAAAAGGCGATGGTTCGCGGCTTGCGGCTCCGGCTCGCAGGCTGGCACATTAGTTGCACTCTGATAAACCGAGGTTGTCTTTCTCAAAGAAGTTCTAACGCGATCTTAATTTGGTTCAAGCTCTGCTGCTAATCAGACGGTCAATCAGGGTGGCTGCTTTAAATGTGCGTGATATTTTGTTTCCCACACACGCCTTTCACATGACCAAAATGTTTCACAATCGTTAGCTGGGTCTTGTCTTATTTTAGGACATGTGGCGAGATACCTGACTGCAAAAATATCTGCACCCAAAACCAATTACGCCAACAAGCCCCAGCGGAAATACGAAACCTGACTTGGGACTGTACCGAGTCTTTACATGTGTACAAAAGGCAACCTGCCCTGTCAGATAATTATGATAATTATACAGATTCTCACAAACTAGGCTTGGCTGTGTTTCGTTACTACTCGTGCACAGTGTCCAAATGTGGTCCAAACTACTGTTGTTGTAGAGCAGTAGCGTTGTAAGCTTACACTCCATAACTACAATGGAAATCTCTCCAAAGAGCCCATAACTAATAATCAAAAGTAACTTACAATCAAAGATTACGTTTTTTTTTATCCTCATCAGACAAAAGAGATATTAAATTTATATCAGTTTACAACTTTCCAGCTCAATCAGAGCGTCCTTCGTTTAGAAACAATATCGGAAGTTATGGCGGTACTTGACATGAAGCTAAGATCGCGTTTGTCGAAAAATATACACCCATCTCATGATTTTTAGCCATTTTAGGATTATTTTAATTAGGAATAGCGCTTGTGTTTTTTGGTTCGGTTCAGACAATCAGTCAAGCAGATAGCCAAAGTAAGTTTCAGAAGTTTACACTATTTTCCGGCCTCCATATTGGAGGACTAAGGAAGTCCTCCAACATGGCGGCTCCATACTAGGCTCTAATTTTGCCAGGAACATTTCGACGAATATCTCTACTTTGGGAGAACGCACACACCTTAAACTTGAAGAACTGTCTTCCTTATTTATTGTCTATAATATCACAATTTCTTGACTTTATCCACTGCACGTATGATTTTTCAGATTTTATTATATATTGCGTGACAATGAACACACTCTATTGGTTACTTGGTTACTTGTCTTCTTTATTAGCAGTTATGTTGTTTTCCCAGTTTACCTGTAAATTAGTCTTTTGTTAATTTCTTTCACCTTTCCAAGTATTTCTTTAATAGTTTAAAGTATAGCTTGTTATTATTTTCCAAAGCTGTTGTGTCCATTTATTACATTAATTTTTTGTATCCATATGTAAACTTTTAGACTTCCTTCACTGCGTAGAAATGGCGTTTTTCCTCCTCTTTTTTTCCTTCTTATGCGTGCATTTGTGCTTCAGTTTTCTTGCTAACTTGTATTTCATTTCCATTTAGCCTTATTACAGGCAGTGAGTGCAAATAAAGATTGAATGATTGATTGATTGATTGATGCTGATTGATTGATTGATTGACTGATTGATTGATTGATTGATTGATTGATTGATTGATTGATTGATTGATTGATTTTCTTGCTGAAGCCGAAGGCCGTGGAAAATAATTGATGCCAAAAAATAACTGAAATTACGATACTTTGCGATAATCGAGTTCGATAATTGTTTCATAATTCTATCACCAAGTTTGTTTTCATACTCACTCTCTGGCATGACAGCGCAGGGAGGCCAACCCCCATTTTTCACACAGGGACGTGGTTATAATTGCTCATGAGCAGATATTATTTGCAGCAATAAGTTTAGACGGTACTACGCATAAGCCATTATTTGTAGATCACGTGGTGGGCTTTAGGCCAATGACAAAAAAGAAGCAATGCATCGAATGATAATAATATTATTATCATTTTTTTCACTCTAAACTATCGGGTTATCTCAATGCTTCACAGTATTTGCATATCTGTATTATTAACGCAGCCTGGTCACTTGGCTGCCTAATTGAAAACCGAGTACACGGCAATTGTCAAATTGAACGTATAATACAATAACAGAGCTTAAGTTCTTAGTAGAAATGTCTCAAGGTTTGACAAGAAATTAGAAGACTTCCACGAATCTTTGCAGAACCCGCGAGCAGTAAAATCTGCGCGCTTATGGCGGTGAAAGGTTCTGTGTGGTTCTACCCAGTTCTTCTTTTCCTTAGTCCAAACAAGATTTCTTTTATTTTCTCTATGCACTGTGCCTAATGAAGAAAACGTTCCGCGCGCAGCGCAAAGACCAAATCAAGACTGTCCTTGAATTACTTCGTTTTTAAGAAGAAGTTTACTTTTTACCGAGAAAATGATCCAAAGCAATGCCAAAATAAAAATTTAAAACTGAGCATTTGACACAAACTCATGATATGCAAATATACTGACAAACGGGAAACAATTCTGACAATTATCCGTTTCATATTATGAAAAACTATAGTTTTCGTATGAATTTAACATTGCCGGAAAAATTAAATTCAACACTGGAGACAAAATAAATTTTCAATCGTTGATATTTCGTTTTTGGTTCAGTAGAAGAACTAAAACGCCGGCCTTGCCTGAGTTTTTCTTAATAAGAGGTATTATGAAAAGCCGAAGCTCTCGACGACAAACAGCTTAAACAAACAGACTGCTACCGCAGTGAAAAGAGTAATTAGTTGTAAATGAAATTTTTTTAAGAAGACTTATAAGACACATGCAAATGTAACCTCCAGTAAACAGAGGTTTTTGTTACAGTCAGAAATGTGTTGCGGGTTCTTGAATCGCCGGAATAAAAATAATGTTTGAACTCGGTTGAAGACGGTTATAGTGGAAAATGAATAGCCAAAATGATGGAGACAATCGAAGGGTGCCAGCGAAGAAACACTTTGTGAAGCCACTGCTTCTAGCTCAAGACAGCATTCATGTACCCAGCCATGTTCTGTTACCAAGAGGGTCGCTTTTCGCCCATCCATACCCGGAATCCGTGCATCCATTTGAAACACATGAGCAGTTAAGTCTCTCTGAACTAAGAGAACAAACAACTGCCGAGAGAAATCATTTCAAATTTGATACAAACAGCTTTCAATGGACAGGAGAATACGGTAAACAAGGCGCGATCAATTCCCGAGGTCCTAGAGAAGAGAAGAATACCGCTGGTGATGTTGTAAAGAGCATTCCTGTTTTACCTTTCAAAGCTGCTGTGGTTTGTTTGATTCTTAACATCATTATACCTGGTGGTGGTAAGTGGATTATTAGTTTTTTCATGGCAATGATGTCATTTTGTCCTCATACGTACTCATATGATAGCTTGAACTACCTTGCTTTTGGTATAGTTCGCCCTCGAAAGCCGATCTCATTAGGAGAAAGGATCCAGAACGAACGGTTAGTGGACGTAATCGTTTGTTGATGTTGTATATTGATACAATAGTTGAGTTTAAAAATTTCTCTTCGAAAAAAGTACATTGGAAATACATTTGAGGGTACAACAAAATTAAAAGAAAACAGCCAATCGTCCTTGCAGACATAGCTGGAGAATAATTCTTTATTACTCGGTTGCACTTATCATGAGTCAACCAAAGATTTTAAAACATGAATCGTCTAATCACCGTTACAAAACCATTATAAATACCAACTTTTAATCAAACTAAACACCTGTTAACATCTGATTAGTAAACACACTCTTTCCTGGCATTATTGAATTTGTTGAGTTCAAACTTGACATTTTTGGGACTACAAGTTGCCAGTTAGACTTTAGTTGAGTTCGAGACTCTGGGGATGAGCTAGAGAAACAGGACGATCGTAAATAATATTAAATAATGGCGAATTGATAACGGAATATCCATCCTTATTATTCAACGTTCATACACTGTAGGAATTCCGATTTTCCGATTGGGTGATTTTTACCACGTGATACTGGGTTGTGATGAAACAACCTCCTTGACGTCATTATCGCGGTGTAATAGCCGTGGTGTAAATTCAACACACAACTGTCGGTGTATCATGGCGTTGGCTGACTCAAACTTTGACGAGTTTTTTTTTCAGTGTATTCAATTTTCAATACCGCAAGAGGCCGCCGAGAGCGGTATATTGAAATTCCTCGTTCTTTGTTAGTGAACTCGTGCAGGTAAATCCCGATAATTAACTCGCTGAGTGCGTTAACCTTTAAATAAACAAAGACCCAATTTTCGACTGATGCTCAAGAATCGCATGATAAGCACTTCTCTTCTCATGTCTTGAAAGCAGCTAGAAATAATGAATATTCCACTTCAACTTTTAAACAAGCTTTCACTTTTGCTGACATGGTCAGCGGTCACCAAAACGACTGCTTATCAATTCGTTAGAAAGGAAAGAAAGATGGACTTCTGGCTGCCGCCAATCATCTCTCAGTTTTCTCTTTCCAGTAGCAACAAGTTTAGAGTTATCATACCGTCAAACCCACTCTTGATGTCATAGGTGCAAGGTGAAGTGTCCATATTGTGGAGACGGTGTAGAGATCGATAGAGAGGTTAGACCGGCGCATGAAAATAATATAAGACAAACAAACAGTATTCGCCACTTTGGTTAGAAACGGGCACAAATCGCAGTCGCTTGTGGGATCGTTTCTCCGGACATATGGCTTGTACCTCGTCTTATGTTGTCTCTAGTAACGGTCCCACAAGCCACTGTGAGATGATTCCTATCCCGGGCTACTATATATCACGCGACTTCTCGTTTTTCAAAATGGCGAATATTAACAGCAGCGCAATGAGGAAGTTGACTGAACAGGATCACTGCACTTTGGTACACTTAGTAAACCATCAACAAAAAATCATTATTCACTGTAAGCAACTATATTGTGAGCTCGAGATTTCCATCACGTTATTCTATCAAGTCAACTAGAAATCGAGAGCGGATAATCTAATTGTTTTACTATAAATCTACTAGTCGTTCAAACTTTATCTAAATCCTCTTCACAGACACTTCGAAAATGCAAAGAAGCGGTCGTCAGTTTGTTGATAAGAGCACACTGCTACACTACTCATTATCTGTCACAGAATAGATAGTGAGTAGCGTAGCCAATCAGAGAACGGCATTCGTGATAGAACGTTAGTAGATTTATACTAATTAGCAATATTAGATTATGAGCTCGAGATTTCTATGTGGTGATAGTTGACGAGGCCGAAGGCCGAATCAACTATCGCCTCATAGAAATCGAGAGTGAATAATCTAATTGGTTTTAGTAGAATTCTAACTGAAATTAACAAAATGAATTAACGGTTCCAATGATTTTCTCACGCATAATTGAACTTTACCCTAAACAAAGTTGCACGTATCGAACTGTCCTTGGCAAATTTGCAGTTGTTTTCGCGCGTACCCGCTTTTTCAATATTTTCAAGATTTTAAAGTCAAGAAACCGTAAACGTGCTTTTTTTAGTTTTCTCAGGAATTTAATAATAATAATAATAATAATAATAATAATAATAATAATAATAAAGTCTTTATTCAAGGTTTTAAACAAACATTAAAACTTACAAAATCCATTATAAATAAAGTAGGATACAGCTATCTAATTGTTAATTACAATCTATTTAGAATCAAAGAGACACCTATTTACAAAACATTTCTTAAACCTCTCTGTGTTAACAGGTGGGATATGGTAATTACCCGTTTACATCTAAATTTCCTTCCAAAACCTCGGAAAAACTATAAAAAGATCGCATTTCGTGGACGACCGACAGCCACTATACTCTAATGGCTGATAGTATACGAGTAGCTCAGCCAATCAGATTGAAGCATTTGCATTATATACTAGTAGAATTCTGCTAAAAGGTATTAGATCAGAATTATAGATCGGTGAGTGATCTAAAGCCGGCTAGATGACCTTGATCTCAATCAGTTCATTGCTAATAATAAAGGAAGTGTCTTACTTGCTTGGCCGCTGACGAAACAAGACAACCGTATCTTTAGAATCTACACGATGCCTAAGTTGCTCATTACATCCAGGGAGTCCTCACTTTGTCACAAAAACATGGTTGTAATCCGATATATAAACCGTGTTCCAATCCAGGGGCAGAACCACGGTTACTAAAAAGAGGCGGCCAAAGAAAAAAATGTACCTTTCTTGCTAGGAGAAGGTACGGAAAGACGGTTTGGCCCCTCAGATTATTCCGTATAGATTGAAGGGGAAATTTTCATAACGCGTTCGAGAGTTATATTTTTCTGTCGAAGGGAGGGGAGTAGGGTTTTTTGGCAACTACAATTTTAGACTAGCATTTTTAAAAATACTTGTCTAGTGAAAGAATAGTATAACCTCTGCAAGCAAGCTACTAGAAAACTAGTTATGACAGTTAATCCAAGGGCGGATCCAGAATTTTGAAATGGGGGGGTGAATTTTTGTAATAATGTCAAAGAACTCAACTATTATTTCAATATTTGAGGGATAAGAAAAAAAAAAAGAAAAGAAAGAAGGAGGCTCAGAAAAAGGGGGGTGAAAATTCGCCCATTTAACCTCCCCAGGATCCGCGCCTGTAATCCAAGAAATGTGCTTATAAATGAGAGCAATGATGACTACAACTGGAAAATGAAGCTTGTACAATAGATTTTTTCCGTCAAAACAAGTATAATGTTCCAGGTGTTTATGGAATTATGAAAAATTTCTTCTCAAACAGGATGTCTAAAACATATGGTGATTTTCAAAGTGATAAACCTGACCCTGATGCAGATTTTTTTCCATTCAGTGTGTCGTGAGGGCTCTACATGTCGGTTGTCGGTTAAAATTTCATTACTTTGTCGGTTGTCGGTAAATCCCAGTTAATGTTTTTGTCGCTAGTCGGTAATTTTTTCCTCGTTTTGTCGGTAGTCAGTAATCTTTTTTAGCCCTTTGTCACTAGTCGGTTAACCCCATTCACACCCCTTGTCGTCTCATGTATCATGCTTGTTCACACACCAGTTTTACGGCAAAATAAAACCTATCACGTCGAATGTCACTTGCCACACAGAATGTGTTCGAGAAACATGTCAGCTCCTCTTTGTTGAAATTTCCATTTTCTATTTTAATTACAGAGTAAAAGTTCTGTCAAAGCACGGCACCTTTTAAAGTAAAAACCAGCAAGATTTATATTGTCTGAAACTTACGTTTCTCAGATTTAAAATCAATTTAACATATTCAAAAGTTAGTTTATCTTTAAATTTTATTTCGTGTTCATCCTTAAGAAGATATTCGGGATGCTGATTAGGAATTTTGAGCGAGTGCTATTGACCAAATCCAAAGAAACTTTTTGTACTTTACAATTGTTTCGCACTTGACACGACATTTCACGAGGTATAACAACACAAAAAAGAACTCATCTAAAACGGATGACGAGCATAATTTTGTATGGCTCGGTTAATAGCTTTTTTCTTTGCAATGCAAATATATTTAAGCCGTTTTAAACCACTAATCCTTGTCTACGAAATTGAACAGAGAACCTGTTAATTTTCCTTCTCGAAATGTACAATGAATGCATAAATTAGAATGTTTTTTTATTCTTATTGTTACATGCAATCTTATCAATTGAGTTCGACTGAAATCAAGAGTATATCTCGATGGTACTATTACTGTAACAATCCCAGTGGGGGTTGAGATAGCGGTTCCAGCAAAACCAGTTTCCCTATGGAGCCAATTTCTACCAGTGAAAATATATTAGTGATTGCAATATTGTTTTAAGCCGCCTTTAATCCTGCTAATGAGAGGAAAATTTATTACGGTTTCAAGCCACGTTCATAAAGAGCTTCCGAAAATTGAGATACACTTGAAAACTTGAATACCACCCGTCTAAGCCTTTGGCTGGTTTAAAACAATTGGGTGTCGATGGATTTTGATGTAAATTGATCTGAAAATGGAGTTTCTATTGTCATGTCAAAGTTCCTAAGCACCTCTGACTTGAGACATATTTACACTTCGATCTGTGTTTCACTTCTGACGTTCTGCTTCCTTCGTTAATGAATCATACAAGACAAGAAGCTTGCTGAAAAGATAAGTGAAATTATTCTTCTGTTGATGCCTGACCAAATCGAAAACTTGCTACGAGAAATTGGATCTAAATGACTGGCTAAATGACGTCCCTTATTGTCAAACAAAACGGGAGCGCTTCGACGCAATTCTTGATCACCGACGGAGAAAACGCAAATCAGGGCAAAAATACCAAAGAACATTTACCACCATTGAGTTTAAACGCGCCAGTTTTCAATGGAGAGTTCAATCCACAAGCAGGCGAACTTACTCCTGGAATATCTCAAGCGAAATCCATGGAAAATGGGAACTATCTTCAACGAAGCTTCAGCCTTGAGAGCTCAAGAGTTACTCCTCGTTCAGAGAGAGTTTCATCTTCATCAATAGCTACAGCCGGCCCATGCACGCCATTCCCTGGATTTCAAATTCCAACCGAAACAATTATTCCGATAGAGGATTCTGCTACTACGACCAAGCGAAAAAAGGGAATATCGGCGCAAGAAGCAATTCCGGTATTACCTCGCGGGGCCGCCATAGTTTGTCTAATTTTGAACATTGTCACTCCCGGTTCAGGTAAGATTCTCGTTCTCGGTCATTTCTTTCTTTGCTGATGTCAAACATACGTGCCACTAATTAGTATTTATTTATGAGCGCTCTCTCATGAACAGCAAACGTTCGGATCAATATTCTCTTATAAAACTGCATAATTTGCGACCAGTACGGCCGGTAGAATTGTGATGGATAGAATTAGCTCGTTTAGACAAGATGAATTTCAGTACAGACAATACTTAATATCGCTCGCGACATGCCATATGTGAGAAAATTGTTTATTTACGCTATAGACCTAACTATAATGCGCTCACGAAATTAGACATTTTCGCCAAGCGACAAAAAATCGTTGATACATGGAATTGTTCACCGGCAGCTTCGTTGTTTAGAAGGAAGAAACGTTACGGAAACCGAACTGAGTTTTGTTGTTAATATTACCAAGGCACTAGAGTTTTTTCGTTCACTTGTTAGGCAAGGGAGACATAGAAGGAAACCTTAATGATATTTGACTTTTTCAATATCAATCAAAAGTCCGGCGTTTTATGGTTTATTTGTTAGAGAAGTACGTGGGCGATGTTGGAAATTTTCTCAAGAATTTGTCTTAATTCAGGATAAACAAAGATAAGAACGTCGTTATTGACGACAATTTGTAGCCCAATGTTAAAAGGAACAGTATTATCAGGAGTGCTATTAATCTTGCATATTCCTGGTAATTGTGTGAATTGTCGATAACAGGCTGTTCTAAATCTTGAACACTGCAGGAGCTGCTTATCGTCGAAGAAGCGAACGCTGTGAACACAAAAGAGCGGAACTATCTTATTGTGACCTCTGTCTAAGTTGTAATTGGAGATGACAGGCATTAAATCAAACCTGGGCTCTTTAAAGCACTACACTGTATTCAGCAGTTTATTTTAATTTATTATTTTGTGCCGGTTCGTTACAGACACAGGTTGTACAGCATCGCAGTTTAAACAGTTTTGGGCTGGTGGTATTTCTTAAACATCTTCGTTTTCCGCTATTTAGCCACTCTGTACATCTACTCTCCTGCACAAAGAACAGTTGTTCCTAAAAATATACCTATCTGATTTTACAATGCCAGATTCCGTCCGTTTCAACGGCATATCAACTCTGCGACCTATACTCTGATTTTTTTATATATAAGAACGTCTAATTTTGGAGCTGAAAACGTTCTTACATATCTTTTTGCGATTTGAGGCTGAAGACGTTCTTAAGATGTCCTTAATACATGGTATACTTTGTATTAGCTGATGACTTTGATGATGTGGAAGTCATTAAATAAGAACTACTGATTATTACAAACCAAGATGTGTGTTATGCAGTAAGGAAAACCATTGTTTATGTTATACAAAACAAGCCTTTAGTATTTGGGTAAATTAACATTTTATTTTTGTTACCTTTATTTTACGCGTGTCATTTAATATACAGATTGGCAAAATAAAAACGTTCTTGATCGACTCTCAGCTTGACGAATGTTCTTAATACGTTCTTAAAATTTAGGTTAATCTCAGCCTTAACGTTCTCATAAAAAAGGTTAATTTAAAAAAAAAAGGTGTGTATTTTTACCGAAATCCAACTCTTAGGTTTTTCGTGTGATGATTATTACCCTGCCGCACTATCTAATATAATTTAAGAAATAAATTATTCACTATCTTTACAACAGATTGTTGTTATTTTTTAACTTGTTTTCGTGATCTCAAAATTGCAATGGTTTACTATAGCGGATGGTCAATACCTTATAGTAGCAACTGGACTAAATCAGATTTTTATAAAACAAAAATAATGTATTGTCTTGGCAAAAAGAATATGTTAGGTAATACCCTAGGCTGGGATTTTGTAAAGAACATTTTATGCGTGTTGATGGAAAATAAAATACAATAAGCCCACATGATTTTAAATAAACTCAATTTTAGTCAGGTAAATTCTTTTTATAAGAAAACTGGCCAGTAAGCAATAAAATCCATATGTACATGCATAGAGTATTTAAAGCGATAACTGAAGCACGTGCGCACTATAACAAGGCACAGATATGGATCATGCAGTTCTCTGTTTGTTATTCAATATCCCTCTTTCATTTATGGCGCCATCAAATGTCTTCGCTCGAATGCGATTGGTCTATACGCGTCACGTGACCGAGTATTTCTAAGCTAAAGCTGGGAAATATCTCAGATTAGTATCACCCAACTAATGGACTAATGCAAATCCTGCATTTTGATTGGCTATGCGTCTAGGGGACTAATAGTAATAGTCATCGAGTAGCGAAATTCGCCGGTTTTTCTTTGGTTTTTTTTCCCAAATAAACATTTCTTCAACCTGCATTTGCTACCTTTATTACTGTCTTGTCTGTCCGACTAGTTGGGTGATACTAAAACAATTAGACTCTTCGCCCTCAAGGGCCACGGGTCAATAGCCCATTCGGCTTCGCCTCATGGGCTATTGACCCGTAGCCCTTTCGACGGGTGTAGTTGTTAAATATTCCGCAATTTTCAAAACTAGTATCGCGCCCCAATTTTCAAAACTGCGCGTGTTGCGAAAAAATATCTGAAGGAAAATAAACACAATAGCCTCCATTTTCGGACTTCGAAAATATGCTCGGATATTTGTCCTTAGATCTATTCCCGCCTCAAAGCTGAGAGTTTTACGCTCTCGGAAAACTGTTCCCTTCTTGGAACAGATAATGTCCGCGGACAAATATCCGAGCATATTTTTACGCCAAATGGAGGCTCTTGTTTATTTACAGCCTTTACCTCGCATTCATGTTCAAAATCCGTTGTCAAGAAACATTTATGCTAGATCCTCAAGTTGACATTCCACTTTTACGAGCGTAGAAGCTGTGGACTCGTAGCCTTTATTTAACCTTGAATGAAACACTCTTCGGAGTAAAACCGCTACTTGCACGCGTAAGTGTTAGTCCTATCTAGGGCATCTCTACGTTTCAACAAGACAACGTATTTTTATCCAACGTCATTCCTGATCAACTTTTACGCCACAAAACGATAAAATTCGATAAAATACTACATCACTCCTTTCTAGTTGAGTGTTTTTCAAAATTTTCGAAATGAAACGGGTTTTGTTGGCAATGTCGCACTAATGACACGCAGCACGCCACGCGGGCGGCACATCCAGAGTGCGACCTTCACACCTCACAGGATCGAAATTTCCTTAACGTGTTTGGTTAGTCAATTCCTACCAATCAGCTTCTTGCTTTAACAACCAATCACAAAACACCTTGCTGATTAAGGAACACTATAAAAAGAGACTTGATTTCACTATCAGCACCCGCGCCAAACTTCCTTCAACAAAACAACAATCATAAAAAGAACGAATTATTTTCGCTTGGAAGGAAATTTGCATATGATCACTGTTAACGACTCTATACGGACAATCATGCGCACGCATTTTTGCTGAATTCAAAAATAGTAAAAAAAAAACTGATCATTTATGCTAGATCCTCAAGTTGACATTCCACTATTACGAGCGTAGAAGCTGTGGACTCGTAGCCTTTATTTAACCCTGATCGAGTGCCATCCGATTGCCTTCTAAACTCATGGATGTTACGTAACATCCATGAGCAAAAACGTACAGAAAAGTTTTAACCCCTTTAATCGTAGCATACATTATGTCGTTGCCATATAGGGAGAAGTATTGCATAGGCTGTGTAAGGTTCTCAGGTTATTGTGGTCAAATTTACAGCCGCCATTTTTTTTCTTCGGACGATTGCGTTCAGTGATTGATCACGACTTTCTAATTCGCACACCACGGTCGACATGGAGAGAACACTAGCTGGGTTTTGGTCTCATTTTACTGTTTGTGTCTTAACAGGGACAGTTATATCCGGTCTGATAGCTTTCTTCCTTACTCGACGAGATACGACACTTATGGACCGCACCTCCATTCTGTGCGTCAATTGTTTTGTGGGAATCATGCAGCTGTCAACCATTGTCTTTCTTATGATTGGTTGGATATGGAGTATAGCCTGGGGTTGTGCATTTGTAGGGCTTTCTGGTAGGTATCCTATCAATCAATCAATCAATCAATCAATCAGCCAGTCAGCCAGTCAGTCATGATCAGTCAGTCAGTCAATCAATCAAATATAAGAAAGTGTTGGGTGGATTGAAACAATAAAACGGCTTTTCACGAAGTCACTTGATATTTTTTTTAAATAATGCCTGGATTTCAGTTGTCTTCAGTGGCACTGTTAACTCATGTACATGAAGGGTGGGTTTCGTAATCCCATGGAGGAGTGATGACCCGGGAGTGATGACCAGCTGTTCCTATTCCCTAGAGTTCGCATTCTGATAAAATAGGTTGGTTTAATGGCCGAGTAGATGGGACGCCGACTTGAAATCCGAGAAGGGTGGGTTCAGCCTGTGACCAGCCAACTGGTCTGCCTCTTTTCACCGGCGGTCTTTAAATGTTACGTTGAAATTCCAATATTGTTGTTTCTAATAGTCGGCCCCTTTAACTGTTGTGTTAACCCTGATCGAGTGCCATCCGATTTAAAAATGTCTTCTTTTTGCCTTTTGGTGCAAGTGTTAGGAGTTCTTACAGTGTAGTGTTTTTATAATAACCATCTTATTAATTTTTCAGAACGCTACGGAAAAGAAATTGAAAAGGTGGATGGAAGTGACTTTGTTGTGTGACCTGTGCGCGATTTGTATGGAGCTCAAATTGCTGCGTTATCGTATGGTGGAGAATTTGTTGTATGGAGTTAGACTTGCTGCTTTTCAAAACGGATGAAGGCTTGGATAGTCTATTCTGGATGGTTTTGGTTTTTAATAATTTGCATGACTGCCTTGTCACGCAATCAACTCACTATCCGCTGGTGACGCACAGACGTCGAGCTGATTCTGACGTCATAGTCCAGGGCTAGACCCTGATGTCAATTCTGTGTGGCGCGTTGAAAAAGTCAAGCTATTTAGTGGATGATTTTGAACCAAAGCCTGGTATCCAGTGAACAGACCAGTGAGCAGACTAGACACGCTTTCCTCACTCTAAGCTGTAGTTAAATGTCGTTCACGTTCAAATTTTCGATATCTATTTATTTACATTTTCATACACAATAGGTCTTCCCTGGATGTCTTGCCAAATTTCAATCTATTACTAAGTTTAGAGCGTACGTTTTTTGGACCTTTATTTCCGTGAAACTACGGCCGCCATTAATTTTCCTTATTCCAGTTCTTGGATGAAAATTGGAGTAATGCCGTCATATTCTCAAATTTATCGCACGTATTTAAATTATAATAACAATAAGTGTGGAAAATTGCACGAATACGGAGGCCACAGTTTTTGTTTTTCTCCTTGCGAATTGCTGTACTAATTGTTATTATAATATTTCAATCTGTGCGGTATTTTTGAGAATATGACGTCATTTACTCCGATTCTCAACGAAGAATTGAAACAAGGAAAATTAATGGTAGCGCTAAATTATCGGAAATAAAGGTCTAAAAACGCGCGTTGTAATGTTCGTAATAGATTGAAATATGGCAAGATATCTAGGAAAGGTCTATTGTGTACGAAAGTTTAAGAAAAAATGGATATCGAGAATTTGATCATAGAGGCACTTTAAACTTAACCTCTCACTCAGGGCGTTCGTTCCCCTTGACCAGCGGTCGAGAAACGGTCTAATTTGGAGCAATCCGTTTTGAAGTCCGAAAATATCGGACTTTCCGTTGAATTTCGCATGTCTAGCTGACAAACACGTGCCGGCAGATGCTAGAGTTTTACTCCCGCTTATTTCCATTGTTTTTGAATCCAATCAAAATTGATCGTTTCTTGAAGTTTGCGAGGAACCCGAAGACTCGAGCAGATAACGTTCACAGTGCTGTCGTGTGCTAGAAAGTCTCCGATTGGTTATTAGTATGTAAATATTTGACTTTTAGGCTACCAAACATAACTATGTCTTCTTACCACACTGGGACAAACCTTCACATTTTTAACAAAACTGTACATACACACTCGAGTGCTTTGTTGATACCTTCTAATCATCAATGCAGACTCATTTCGTATAATATTTTATTTGCTAATAAGATTGAAACACTCCTTTCAAGATAGGGAGTTTGCTATACCCCAAACGGAAATAAAATTTGATGTTTTATAGTGTTTTATAGTGTCAAGTGATCTTCTGTTTGTCCACCAAGCACTTTTGACAATTTATGAAAAAGTGGTTTTCATGTCTGCCGTGTGGGAGTATGAGGAGGACATTAGGCGATTGATCCGGCTCATTTTTGGTTGGTTATGTTTCTTATTTTATTGTCCATTCTCAGCGGTCTTTTTTGCTGCTGCAGCCCACTTCTCCATCCAAATCCTCTTATCCTTCCTAACACTTTGCCTCACTTCTTTGTTTTTGGCATTGTATTCTTGCCTCCTTCTCTGTTTTAATCGTTCTAATCTTGCTCCTTCCATTTAAAGTGGTACTATGACGAAAATCGCATGTTTCCTATTGAAGCCATTTTAAAACATAAACAAGTAGTCTGTATGAGAGGAAAAATGCCGTTTACTCTTTTCAGATATCTCTTTTCGTTCCAGAGATATTCAAGTTTTTAAAATGTGCAAATTTGCCAAGTGATGACGTCATATACTCAACCAAATTTTGATCAAATATGATGAAAAAAGATATCTCGGCCAATTTGTAACAGAAATGTTTGATTCTTTGCAGTAAAGTTCTACTAAAAGTGCACCACAATATGAGCTTAAAAGTTTTGTTACCATGGCAACATACTGGGTTCCAGACCTCCCCAATATTAAAGGCACTTCTGGCCTCCTTCATCGTTCTGTTTTCGTATTTGCAAATGGTGCCTCGTATGTATGATCCAGCAGGCATATAAATATGTTAGCTCCAGTTTGTGGCTCTGTTTAGCGTTTTTCGAGCTGAAAATCACTAACATATTGAAATCAAGTGGGTGGGGACTGGGACAGAGCTAGTTGCCATGGGAACATAATTTTTATAGCCACGGGTCTGTTTCCTATAGAACTATTAGCCAGCCAAGTTTCAATGATCTGTGTTGCAAATTGGCCAAGATCGCTCTATTTATGTACTTGGGATAATATTGGGTTGAGTGTATGACGTCATCAGTCATCTCATTTGCATATTTTGCACATTTTTCAAACTTAAATATCTCCGGAACTAATGCAGATATTTGCAAACAGTAAACAGCGTTTTGATCCTTTCGTGGAATTCTATGTGATACACCTAAAATATCAAGGGGTAAAAATTTGATCATAGTACCACTTTAAGTTCTGCCTCTTTCCTTTCGTTATTTTTTTTCCATTTTTTGTCTCCTGTGCATGGCTTGCTCTGCTTTGCTCTGCTTTTG
Source organism: Platygyra sinensis (assembly GCA_019787425.1). NCBI lineage: Eukaryota > Metazoa > Cnidaria > Anthozoa > Scleractinia > Merulinidae > Platygyra > Platygyra sinensis. The sequence continues at coordinate 40,394 of JAHPZR010026448.1, forward strand.
TGACCACTCGATTACTTTCTTTGCAGCATCTCTATACGTCTCCGAAATCTTATCGTGTTCTCCTTCTGGATCCTCTATATCTCCTTGGGCGTCAAATTTGTTTTTCACCTCAACGTTGTATCTCCTGATATCTTCACTTTGCAGCTTATGTACATTAAACCCTACCCTTGCTTTCCTCATCCCTTCAGCTCGAGCCAATTACAGCCTTTTCACTGTATATGTCTGCTCATATTACTCTCGTGTCTAGGATCGATGATATCACCATAACATGGTCGATCTGCTAAACTGTCTCCCCCCCCCCCTGGTGACCTCCAGGTCAGCTTATGGATCCCTTTGTGTGTGGGAATGGTCCAGTTATTACAAATCCGTTAGCAATGGGGGTGGTGTGGCCCTCTATATTAGGGACTCAATAAATTATAAGCGTCTCATTGACCTCCCGGATGATAATATAGAACTGATCAGTATCCAAGTATCGAAACCGAAAGCAAAACCATTTATTGTGTGCACTTGGTATAGGCCTCCAGGGTCCACCACTGAACTGATGAACAGATTTGAAGATGTATTGCAAAAATTGGACTCATATCATATCGAGGTTGACATTATCGGTGACTTAAATTGTAATGTTGGTGCAACATCACCAGATTGCAGTACTCAAAAACTACTAGATATCTGTGATAGTTACCAGTATAGGCAATTAATTGATCAGCCAACACGTATAACAAAGCGCACATCTTCTATCATTGATTTGTTTTTAACTAATCATCCGTGGAATTTTTCGGACTCCGGAGTCACCGATATCGGAATCAGTGATCACTGTCTGGTGTATGCAATAAGAAAGATTTGTATCCCCAAATCAAATCCAAAGACTGTAACAAGCAGATGCTTTAAAAATTTTATTCCAGATAGTTTTCGAACTGATTTATCTATGGTCCCATGGCATCTGATTGAACAGGAACATAATCCTGACATTGCTTGGGATATATGGCAACATATGTTCTTAGATATTGCTGATAGCCATGCTCCGCTGAAGAAGAAAAGAGTGAGAGGAACCTCTTCCCCCTGGATTACTCCAGAACTAAAAAGGCTAATGTTTCAGAGAGACAAACTCAAAAAATTAGCCTCAAGGTTCCCAACAGATGGCAATTGGACTTCTTACAAACATATGAAGAATAAGGTTAATTATGAAATTAAGAATGCTAAAATGAACTATTACAATGCCTTCTTCAAAGATAACCGCAGAAACATAAAGAATACTTGGAAAGGAATTAATAGACTAATTGGAAATGAACCTAAATTTAATAAGATAACTCAGCTGGACACTGGGGATACTGTAAATACTGACCCCATCGAAATCAGTAATATACTCAACACACATTTCTCCACAATAGGACCTTCCTTAGCCTCTGAAATTAAAGATACATCCAGTAATTTTACTGATTTTATTATCCCTGCAGAACACATTTTTAATTTGGCAAAAGTATCATGCCAGGAGGTCTTAAATTTAATTCAGAAAATACCGAATAATAAAGCCAGTGGTCTCGATAACATCTCAGCGCGTCTCCTGAAAGAAGCGTCTCCTATAGTTACTCGCAGTCTAACTTTCATAATAAACCAGTCAATTACCACTGGAATATTTCCAAATGCTTGGAAACGAGCTAAAGTTACGCCAATATTTAAAGAAGACCTCAGGACTGATCCTAACAACTACAGACCTATCTCAGTTCTGCCTGTAGTAAGTAAATTAATTGAAAGAGTTGTTTTTAATCAATTATATGAATATTTAAATAATAATAACTTGTTAACTGAATCACAATCTGGCTTCAGACCTATGTTTTCCACTGAAACAGCTTTACTTGAGGCTACGAATGAATGGCTATGGAATATTGACAACAGTCTTTTAAATGGTGTGATATTCCTGGATTTGAAAAAAGCTTTTGATACCATGGATCATACTATCCTTTTGGGAAAGCTTAAACTCTATGGGGTCAGTTCTCAATCTCTTAACTGGTTCCAGTCCTATCTATCTGATCGAAAGCAACAAACGTTTATTGATGGAGCTCAATCTGATTTCTGTAATATAACATGTGGTATTCCACAGGGGTCTATTTTAGGCCCTCTCTTATTCACTATTTATATTAATGATCTCCCTTCATGTAATTTGTTTTCAAAACCCAGAATGTATGCAGATGATACTACCCTTACCACGTCTGCAGAAGACCCATGTGTCCTTGAACATAAAATGAATTATGATATGAATTTAATCCAGTCATGGCTGTCAGCAAACAAATTAACTTTAAATGTTAAGAAGACTAAATACATGCTTATAGGGAGCCAATTTAAGTTATCCCAAATAAATAGTGACTTCACAGTCAAAGTCAATAATACACCCATAGAAAGAGTAATTAAACATAAATCCCTTGGAGTTCAAATTGATGAATCTTTGAACTGGCGCCCACACATTGATACCATTTCAAAGAAAATATCCGCTGGTATTGCTATTTTAAGGCGTGTAAGTCATTTTATACCATTTGATATTAGAGTGAATATGTACAATGCACTGGTAATGCCATATTTTAATTACTGTAGTGCCGTATGGGGTAACATCAATAAGGGACTAGCAGACAAACTTCAAAAGCTGCAGAATAGGGCTGCTAGAATTCTCACCTATTCTAACTATGATGTTCGCTCAAGTGTTTTGTTGGATGAGCTTGGCTGGGAAAGGCTAGAATATGTAAGACTTAAACAGTTGGCTGTGACAATGTATAAAATCCATAATAATCTTTCCCCAGCGTATCTGAGGCGGATCTTTACCAACACCTCAAATGTACATTCACACAATCTCAGAAATTCTGAGATGAATTATTATGTCCCCAGACCCAGAACTGAGTCTGCAAAAGGGAGCCTACACTACAGAGGATCTGTTCTGTGGAACAAGATTCCCTCAGAGATTAGAAAACTGTCTAGTTTAAATGTTTTTAAAACTTCATTTGATGGGAAAGATTTTTTCTAATACACCTTGACTCATTTTAAGTCTTATCATTCATAATGTAAGTTTTTGTATTTTTAACATTATAGTTCCTTAGAGTATTTTAGTATAGTTTTAAACACGATTCGTAGGAAGACCATGTAAAGTGATATGATCTCGTGGATAAATAAAGATTGATGATGATGATGATGATGATCTGAGCTAAGAGAGAGGGGGGGGGGGAGGGGGGGGAGGGCAGGAGTGGCGGTTTTGTTTTGCTTACCCTGCCAGCTTTCCTTCCTTCTCATGAAATTTGTTCTTTTTTATCCAACCTAGCGGAGGGCCTCCCTAGATCTACCACTGGCATGGCCTGCCAGTAAATAGAGCCCCAGCAGCTCTGGCCCGGTGTAATGACTGGTCAGTCAATTCTGCCCTGGCAATGTAGCCGTAGTAGAGAAGTTAAGCTGTACTTTAACTGAGAAGAAATACATTGCACTAAACAAGTGTCAAAATGACTTTAATCAAAAATTCACATCTTAAACAAGAAACACGACCTTACTTACTTAGCCCGTTCACACTGAATTAAAATTCTACAACCACTATTTCTTGTGGTTTTCTGACTTAAAAGTTCACACCAGCCGACCATACGTTGAAGAGTATTTTCCGAAAAATTACACTTTTAAATAATTCATATTTCATGTCACTTTTTGCATACCTTAAACTTAATAAGAAAGTTTATTGAATAAGTTAGAATTACACCAAGAGGACTTCAAAAGAAATTTGGTTCGCTGGCAAATAATAAGACCTCCTAAAAATGAAATGTTTCTTCAGTAACAATGCACTAATACTACTCAAGTTTAGCATCAGTACCTCGGTTTGACTAAACGTGATTTAGCAGATTTGTCCAGAAATGAGGTTATTAAGATGCATGCTCCTTATGATAGGCATCACAAAGTGTCCTCTTTCCTAAAAAGTCACCAAAACACACATAATCCTGTCAAATATAAAGTAATATGAAAATGACACTTTTGAATCGCATTAACCTGCATTTCTGGACATCAGTGTAATTTGGAGTAAACAGGGGGCATTTATCTGACCGGATACAACAGCATCACGTAACTTTACCACTGAAATGCTAAACTTGAAGACATGCGTCACGTAAAAGTAGCTATGTTTTGTCTGCAAACCAAAAACCAAGCAAGTAAACGACATAAGACAATATCATGGAAAATGATAAATGCAAATTAACCACTAGGTCTAACCACAAAGGCCTGTTGGTTACCCTTTAAAGATCAAATATTTCAGTTAATAAATAAGCCTCTACTAACCTACTCAGTTGCGGATCCAGACTTTTGAGCTAAGGAGGGGGCCCGGTTTTAATTTACCTGCCCAGCCGGCTTTTCTTCTTTCAGTCATTTCTTCTTTTTTCACCCAAAATAAAGGGGGAGGGGGGGTTGGCGGCCCCCCCCCAGGCCCCTCCCCTAGATCTGCCACTGCTACTAGTACTGGAGCAATAAACATCTTTAGGATGCTTGTTGTTAATTCCACACATTTTTTTTTGTTTTCATTAAAATACTAGATAGCCAACAGTATTGAACAAACTAGCCTCTGGTATGTATATTTCTCACAATATCATATTTAGCCATCTTTCAAGCTTTGAAAAATATTACCACCTTTACTAAAAAGTTTGTACAAATGGGATCGGAACACTCTTAGGGAGACGAGAGTCTTCCTTTGCAAATCTTCATAAAGGTATCTACATTTCTCATTCTTGCCTTGAAAACATGTTGTGAAAATAGACTGTTTGTGATGAACCAATATTTTAATTCAGCTTGGCAGTGAGACCTCAGTTCTATTCATTTTGCTTGTTTGTGTCTCTAGACTTAAAAGGTCGGCACACACAAGGGTACTAGTACCTGCAACTAGTCTCCGGAAGAGTTTACACAAAGGGACTGGTTGCAGAGACTAGTCCCATGAACAGTTCACACAAAGAGTCGCAGGGTTTTGTCCCAAAAATTCAAACTGGTTTGAATTCGTGGGACTAGTTGCAGGGACCAGTGACTACATTTACAAAAATGGCCAGTTCACACAATGGGATTTGTCCCCGCAACTTGTTTCACGAACTAGTCTCAGGGACTAGTCCCTAGTGTGTGCCGACCTTAAATGTGTCGAAAGTAGTCCATTGTGATGTCATCTTATTGTAATATTAAGAAACATGCTGCTCAGAGGCAGGGACATGTGATGCAAACTACAAGACTTGGTTTAGGCAGCATCCTGTTGAACTAAGTTACTTGTCTTGTTCTCCCAAAGGAGGAGCATATTCTTTGACTACTGTTAGAGTGATATGAAAACAACGCTTCGCGATGACAACCACAAAGATATAAAGGTCCACTTGTTTATGTCTGTATTGTGGTGACAATTGTACTTCAGTGAAGGTAAATTCCTTCAAAACAGTGTAATCATTGCATCCCTGGATTTTCCAACTCCAACCCATTGCACTGCAAAGAAAAACAAAGAAATGACAACATCAGCATGGTATTCACTGCAAAGTGGACTTCATTTTTATCATAGCCAACTCTCCTCTTGCGAACCCTCCATTATTACAGACACCCACTATCAAAAATAAGAGATACATCCCTGGCCAAAACTACAAAGAAATGTAAGGCAACAACTCCCACCATTTCAGACTCACCATTACAGAACTGCAGAACCTTCAGGTGATCCCAAAGAAACATTTTTATTTTTCTTCCCTCGTTACAAAGGACAACTTACAGCAGATGCACTGAATGACGTAATTATTCTGCAGTCTTGGAATGTTTACTAGTTTGTACACTATTTTGACCTATACTACATAATGATGAAATTATTGACAGAGGTAAATGTGTACTACAAATTAACAGAAACTGAAAACCTTAAAAGAATGTGCAGGGTTCGTACCATTTTTCAGAAACAAATTTCCAGGGCTATTCCAGGACTCAAATTGATTTTTCAAGGGTTCTAAAATTCACATCAACCGCTACATTCCCAAGATCTCAATGTTAATTCTTCTTACTGCCTTCCATACACTTCATATTTTTTTGTTGAGTTTAACAGATTTCCAGGACTTTCCAGGACCAGTGGCCCTTTTTCCAGGACTTTCCAGGCCTGGAAAATGCCACAATAAAATTCCAGGACTTTGCACATTTTCAAAAACCCGTATGAACCCTGAATAATTATAGTAATGTTGTTAAATTGCTGACAACAAATGCAGTCCAGCAGGTGTTCACTATAATCAGAGTTGGCTGTATACTGTACCATATGAGAAAACTTCAAATTTGATATAATAATTTCCATCCTAGCTGTTCATTACCCCCACCATGTCATCTGTTACAAATCCTTATCTCACTGGTTCACTTGTGATGTGATTAGACTGTCATTATCTAATACACTACAGGTTCAACGTGACTTTTGTGCAGGCATGCAACACTCCATGCACAGTATCAACTTGTACAAGCACATTTAATCAGCAGTTGAAACTTCACCTGGTATTTGGGTTATCTCTTCAATCTTTCTAATGTAAGCCTGAGCATTGGCTGGCAATTCATGGAAAGTTTTACAATGCTGAATACTGCTCATCCAGCCAGGAAGGGTGATATAATCAACTTCAACTTTATCCAACACTTCCACAGAAGCTGCAATCAAGAACATGATGAAATCATCAATTTGCTATTTCATTTCAGTGCTCAGTCACCAGGGGTTTTGCTCAATTTGTCTGCCAGGCTAATTGACCAGCTGCGAGGATGGTTTTGTCCTGCTGGTTTAACCATTTAAAGGAAAGTTTTTCTTCCAAAGTTCAAATCAAATACTTTTAACTACTAGTAACTAAGAATTTAACCATTTGCCTTCCTGCTGTAGACGTTTATGAAACCCCTTAGTCACATGTATGAACACAGTTAAATGACCTTGCTCTCTGCAAGTTCTCGTAGCTCAGTAGATGGAGCGCATGTCCGGTGTTCAGGAGGTCATGGGTTTGATTGATGTCAGGGACTCGGAATTTTTCTTTGTCTCATGCTTGTGTCGTGTTGATCAGGTAATTTTTCACAGGTATCATTCTGTTGCACAAATGAGCTTGAATCTCATTTACAAGCTAGAGGTCAATATTCTTACCAGGAAATGATTCCAACACTGTTCCATTATGCCTGTATGCAACTCCAATTTTCACTTCTTCAAATGTGTCCAAAATATCAAGCTTGGCAATGACGAGACTGTCAAAACACAATATTTTTTTTACATAATACACCAAATCAAAACCAAGTGTACATGTGGAGTCGTAAACAAATTACATTCTTGAGCTGGTGGCAAGTTCTGGGTGAAATGCGATTTCCTACAACTGCATGAAACTTCAACATCATTTGACTCAATTTATAGCTTGGCGTTCTAGACCAATCCGGCTTCAATGACACCTTTCAGTTCCAAGAATGATCAGAATTTGATTTCCCCATACAATATTGATACACAGTCAAGTAAACAGGTGTTGAGAAAAAAGAAAATGATCAACTAGGGAATACTGTCTGGACTGCACTCTAGCAAATTCTCAGAGCATAATTATATTAACAAAGAGGAATACACAAGGGTGGTAAAATTCTTAATTTTTTACCTTGTAAAATTATTGATCATGTGAGAGTACTTGATCATCACAAGATCAAGCCAGCCACATCGTCGCTTTCTGCCTGTCGTCACTCCAAACTCCTTTCCTATCTGCTGCATCTTCTCTCCAAGTTCCTTAATAAACAAATAACGTTAAAAAATCAATATGCTGGGCACCCAAGATTTCACAGTCTCCGTGTAATTTTTCTTAAACAACAGCCTTGACATTACTCCAGCTCAAGACTGTCCTTTGCAAGTTTTGCAGTCAGTCGCAAAAATGTGGCAATAGAGATGTTCTTTCTTGCAACAATTTCATTTGTCTGTTCTTCAGCCCAAATGATAAATTGACGTAATCAATCCTGTGTAAATCTGTTGACATATTTGTTGAACTACTGACATCATAGTCATTCAGCCTACATGTGGTTTGGTAAGAAAGCAAAAGAGGTCATTTATGGTTATGCTGTGGCTTGCACACTGTACTGAAGATGAAATTATCCCTTTTACAAGGATATCAATCACTGTTACAATGCTACAGCACCATAATACAGAGGGAAATACAATGTATGTCGATTCACATGTGACCATCCTAGTGAGGCTATGTTAAATAAAACTCTTGGACAGGAAACAAGCAACTTACATCTTTAAGCTCTGTTGGAAATCCTCCAAGACCAACCCTTGTTGTGTAGGCCTTAGTCACACCATGTACATTACCAATTGCTGTTGGTGGTATGCCAAGCCCAGTACAAACTGCACCAACAGCACAGTTAGAGGATGTTACATAAGGATATGTACCTAGAAACAAATAAAACGACTTTCAGTTTAAATAACAGATTTAAATATGAATGGATTGCACCTGCAGTAACAATGTCTTTATTAGAAATACAATGTATTGTCATTGCAACTCACCAAAGTCAATATCTAGCATCAATGCATTTGCACCCTCCACTACAATGTTTGCTGACTCATTCTGAAGGGCTTTGTTCATGTAGCTTACTGTGTCACAAACCATTGGACGAATCTTCTCGGCATAGTGCTACAAACAAACGACAAAATTTAGAATTGAATAGAGCAATGATACATTCATGTCAGGCAGAAAGGAATAAGTGAACCTGAACTGATATTGGAAGAAAACTCATAAGAGCTCCATTGTGTGTAAAAAGGTGTTACTGGGCAGTCCAAAGCAAATCATCTCTAAGACCCATTTACACAGGTGAT
>JAHPZR010026456.1:0-22500 GCA_019787425.1 Platygyra sinensis
CCGCGCTTTGCGTCAGCTACGCGTTGTCACTTCGAGTTTTGATTGGTTCACTGTATTCTCTGTGTGCTTTGTGATTGGCTAGAGTGATTTCTTTGGTTTTGATGTGCGATACTCGATGGAAAACCACTCTGTAGGCTCTCTGTAGATACAACTGATAATAGACAGGGCAAAAAGCAAACCTGAATACGGTGGCTGTGCATGTCAGACACAATAATGTGTCCTTGAGAGTTCACCGCAACGTAGCATGGATAATTCAGCTCACCATTGCCGTCGCCAAACGAACCAAACTTGAACGACTGACCTGGAGGAAGAAAGTGACAGGTTAAACAGCAAACAAAGAACAAGCAAAGACAGCAGACAATAGAATATCAGGAACTGAATTCAAGGAACGAAAATAAAAGAAAAAAAGGAAGAGAAGAAAGAAAATTAGTACAAATTATTGCTGTTTTTGAAAACATTTTGCAAGCTAACTCGTCTGGCTTCGTTTTTGTATTTTTAACGGACAGAGTAGAACACTGCTATCAAATAATAAAGAAATCAACAAATGACACTGCCTCAGTGATAATTCTCCTCAGGCAACGGCTCAGTAATTCGGAGTGACTGATTATGATATTAACCTGTGTCCAATGAAATAACGTGAATACAGCGATTTGCTGAGTCATGCAACAATGATTCTTCTGTTTGCGTCCACTGCCAGCGTGGAGGCCTTTAGATCTGGAACGGAGAACTTGTGAAGAAACATTCCATCTCGGTCAAAAATCTACAAATGTAACAAAGTAGAATCTCTTGATTAGAGAAGCAGGAAGAATCCAGAAATTTAATTTAAATTTTAATCCCTCTGTAGTTCTGGAAGTAACACTGTACATCTACATATTACTACATGCTTTGAAGGAGCGCTGACTTTCAGTAGTTGTTTTGCGGGCATACTACAATTTTTGATGAAACACATTACATGACATTATATCATGCATAGATCAGTTAAAACAGCTTTACGAATTGCGCATTTGTTCGATAAAAAGCGTTTCAATTGCAACCAGCTGAATTGAACATTTGAACTTGGTACTGGTTCTCTGCCGAACGGTTGTAAATTCTAACCAAAAGTACCAGGCAAAAGAACCCCATTTATCTCTACATCTGACCAATCACAATGAACACAAAATGATTAAAGGGTGAGCCAATCAGAACGCAAAGCAAAATCATCATCATCATCGTCATCATCACCAAAACGCTTTAATCTTTCAGTCTTAGTTACACCCCTCTACTAGTGGGGAAGCTTAAAGCCTACTAAGTATGTAATGTATCTGGCGCTGAAGCGCAGAAAAACCAGCAAACGCTGAGAACCACGGCCAAAAGTCGAGTCATAAATGCTTTTGGTTTGTTTCTGATTGCTTAGAGAGAAATACAGAACGCTTTCGTTGATTGATATCACTATGCACATTGCAAGATATTTTTTTACACAATCAATTTATAAAAATACGCATTGAGCCAATTTGAGGTACTTTCCCTTACCTGTATTCTGCTCCCCAGTCTTTCACAGACGACAATCCTCCCATCAGGATCCACCCCGACCCCTGTGGGGCACTGGAACTGTCCGCTGCCCTCTCCCTTGCGTCCAAACTGGAACATAAATCCGCCATTTTGATTAAATACTTGTACTCTGTGATTATGGCAGTCGGTGATGATTATATGTCCTTCATCGTCCACAGCAACTCCGAATATGCCATTAAATTCTCCAATTTCTGTTCCCTTCTTGCCAAACTTTAGATACGATTCTCCAGTGTTAACAACGTTCACTTTGAAAGGACTCCCTTGAATGTGTTTGTCTCGCACCGTCACTGAAACCTAAAAGCAAAAGTAAATATTTAAGCTCAAATGAATTGCTTTAGACGAAGGCAGTTTGAAGTTAGTAAAGGCTCTAGGTTCAATCCGACTTTAATTTACTTCCAGGCACTAAGGTTTTTCGTGTAGCTGAACTTTGTCAAAAATACTTTATAAATGAATTGATATCTGAATCTTTTGTGGTCGTACTTCAGCCTTTGTTGTTTTTCGGTTTTGGTTTAATCTTCAACCGTTAAAAATGATCGATGCACAGAAAACTAAAATGTCTGAAATAGTGGCTGTGATCAGTACTTTGCTAACGTCTAAAGATTTTTATACTTAACGAGCCGGAGCCTTTCAAAGATTTTGGTGGTTGCGTCAAGACAAACGGCAAAAGGTCGACGAACTGGAAAAACTGAAAGTAGTTTGGAAAACATTTACGGAAATTCACGTAGTGTTTTCTGATTATTTGGTTGCTTAGTTTGGAGTTGTTACGTGAGAAATGACCATCAAGAGAGAAAACGTTTTGCTTATTCAAGCTTTGCTTGAGAGCGTAGTACCTTGTGCATCCCGGCATTGAATGGACTGTAAGAAACCCCGTAGGAACCGTTCCTGTTATCCTCGACCTAGAGAAAAAAATATAATGTAACGTCAAAGAAAATAAATATACCCCTAAAAAACATTCGTAGATACCAAGTGTGAGACAGAGATTCTCTTGGGCAGACAAAGGAACAATTAAAATCAATAAATAAAACATAAATAAATCTTACAGGGTAATTAATAAATCGCCAATGACAAGTTATCACAGGAGCCCATTACCCGGAGCTTCCATCTTCCATACTGACCCTCTGAGTTAACCATGTCCCATATCTTTTTATTTTTCGAATCACCTCCCACGGGGGTTCTCGCGGGTGTTTTTATAATATTCGCTCCGACGAAGGGCTAGCGCTCGAAACGTCAGCTTTCGAATCTCTTTACGGTGGCTAATTCACATTATCAACTCAGTTGATAAAACCAAATTATCCTGTAATACTCCCACCGACGCAGCACCATAGTTTCTTTAGAAACTTACCCCCTCTACTTGGTTTTTATGATAGCCAATAAGAGAGCTGTGGCCCTCTATTGTTATACGTCACATACAGGCCACACGAAAGTATTTCAATAATGCCGGAAAGCAAGGAAAGTTTAATTTTTTTTAGGATGTCATGCGGAAGTCAGCATGTTTTCGTGGGAAATTAAGAACTCCCGCAGATAGCACAGTGCTAAAAATAGAAAAAAACGGGACAGGGTTGACTCAAGGGTACAGTTGGTATGGAGGCTCCGGGTAATGAGCTCCTGGTTATCTAGAGTTATTAGAAAGCTAACCCATTTAATTCTAGGCACCCTAAGGGGTGCTAAGACGAAAATGGCATCTTCTTATCTAAAGGCCATGTTACACGAGTCAATTTTTCTTGCAACTTGCAACGCAACGATGACGAATAAAAAACCTTTCAAGTTGCAGAGGGGATGTTACACGCAAGCAACTTGTCTCCCAACGTTGCGAAAAGTAGAGAGTCGTTCTGCTTTTCTTGCAACTCGCAACGCAACAATTGCAGCTGCAAATGGGTGAACACGTGAATTTTTAGTTCTTGCAACTTGCAACCGCAACGTTTGTTGCGTTGCAAGTTGCAAGAAAAATTGCTTCGTGTAACATGGCCTTAAGCAAATTCAAACATAAACAAGTAGAATGCATGGCAAGAAAAATGTTATTACTGTTTTCAAATATCTCTGTTCATTCCAGAGATATTCAGTTTTAATATCTCTGTTCATTCCAGAGATATTCAAGTTTTTAAATCATGCAAATTAGCCAAGTGATGATGACCTACACCCAACCAAATTTTAGGCAAAGATGATGAAAAAAGATATCTCAGCCAATTTGAATAAGAAATGTTCGTTTCTTTGCAGTAAGAATCTACAAGCTTAATAGTTTTTGGCAACATACTAAGTTCCAGGCTTCTCTGCCCACCTTTGGCGTTCCATTTTGATATTCCCTAATTGTGCCATATATGCATGATGCAGCAAGCATATAAACAAGTCAGCTCCAGTTTTTGGCCTTGTTTAACGTTTTCCGAGCTGAAAATCACTAGCTAACATATTAAGATCAAGTGGGCGGGGATTGGAAAAGAGTGAGTTGCTATAAGAACAGATTTTTTTATAGCCGTAGGTATTTTTCCTGTAGAACTATTAGCCTACCAAGTTTCAATGGTCTGCGCTGCAAATTGGCCAAGAAAACACTATTTATACACTTGTTGTAATATCGTTTTGAGAGCATGACGTCATCAGTCATCTCATTTGCATATTTAACGCATTTTTCAAACTTAAATATCTCCGAAGCTAATGTAGATATTTGGAAACGGTAAACGGCGGTTTTATTCTCTCATAGAATGCTTTGAGATACTTCTAAAAAAATGAGAAACCAGAAACTACAAGGGCAGCGTTTACGATAAACGCTGCCAACGTAGGATCCACAAGAGATCTGATCAGCCAAAAAATATGTAAAGACAAATAATAGACTGCAAGGCTTATATGTACTATGTGAAATATAACAAGACAAGACAAGAACCGATAAAGCGGGATCTTAACAGTGGACAGCTGTTTCGCCCTTCTTGTGACTCACCAGCACTGCGTAGCGAAGATATGTAACGCCAGCTCAGGAGCCAAGGCAATAAATTGCGGAATGACCGTTCACTATTTCAAGTCCCGCACTTTGAACTCAATCGCGCCCCGAAACACGCGTTGCCGCCTCACGCGTTTCGGGGCGCAATGAGACTAAGTGTCACGATTGGTGTCTCGAAAAGCAAAAAAATAAATGTAGCTGGACAACGCGCCCTTGAACCTGTTAATTACAATAAAGTGAAATAATTTAAGTATGACATGTGCGAATTTTCAACGGTACACTTTGGGCTTTGCACTTCGTGACGGATCGCGGCCGTTACCTGTATTGTCACGCAATACTCTTTCCCGCGAGTTGCGTGACGATTCAAATAATGTCTGCGAAGGCACACGTTAATTACATAGAAACAACACAAACTACATGAAAAAAGAAACATAAACGTGTCAAGACAACGATGACCTTAAAGTAATAAACAAAAATAAAGTGCAGACGCAAAAAGTACTGTGCGATAAAAGGGACCGAACAAAAACATGTACAGCCAAACTGACTGACAAGACTCCCCTTTCGCAGCTATTGTTTGGGACGTAACGCAACGCTTCTCCCCTAACGTTGCGAGACAACCGAAATAACGGTCACGAAGGAGGCATAAAACTTAAGTTATTACTGTGCGCATGTATCATCATAGTCATGCATGCCACACGTGAATCTCAAATGAAATGCTAACATTTTGTGAGTTGTAGCGTGAGAGTAGAGCATGTGAAGAGCCTGGGGAGGAGCCAAGCGGTCTTACTTCGGCAGGCACTGTTCTCCCGTCAGACGTGTACACGTCAACCAACACATCCTCACCGCCGCCAGTGCACTGGGCCCCGCTGTGATCACTAAACACATCATAACAAGGTTAAACGCATCACCTACATTCCAACTAGTAAGTCAGAACAATGACGAGATGAAGCCACTAGGCAACTGGGCCGCTAAGGTCGTCTAATCGATTTATTTGATAATTTAAAAGCGACTGAATCATTGTCTAATGATTTACTAACTGTCTTACTGAATCGTTGTTTGATTTGCTGTCCGTCCGTCTTTTGCTCTGTCTGAAGAACTGACGACAGACGGACTGAGACATTAGCGGACTGACGTACTGATTGTCTGGCTGGCTGACCAACTGAAGGACGGGTTTGAGGGACAGCGAGACCTGCTGACTTCTTGGCGAACACACCTGGCCGACTGACTGTCTGTGTGTCTGTCTGATTGCGGCTGGCATAATGACTATTGGATGGACTGGCTGACTGGCTGACTGACTGACTGACAGACTGAATGACTGACTGACTGACTGACAGGCTGAATGACTGACTGACTGACTGACTGACTGAATGAATGAATGACTGACTGACTGACAGACTGAATGACTGACTGAATGACTGACTGACTGACTGACTGAATGAATGAATGAATGAATGAATGAATGAATGAATACCAATTGACAATCTAATTTTCCAGTTTTCGAAACGATGACATTACCTCAATCAGTGACATAACCTTAATGTCATGAAACTTACCGAGTAAGAACCGTAAATTTGGACTTCTTTCCCTTTGTAGCACATTTCATATCATCTGCTACAGTGCACATGCCAGGGAATGCATTACTTGTTTTAATCTGACCCAGGCCTTCAAGAGCTTTTAGCACGTCATCCTGATTGGCCACGAAGTATATGACGTCATTTTCTTCAGGTTCGCCCTGAAACTTGGCTGAGATGAGGTCATTTAATCTGTCACAAAGCTGTTTCTTTATTACAAGGATTTCCACCGAGTTTCCATGCCTCAATACTTCCTCTGAAAAGAACGGCATCAAGAAAAATATTTCCTTTAATTTGAAAAACGCCTCACCCATAGCACTTACCCATCAAATCACAGGACTCGACTCGAGCACGTTTTGCCGATAACAATATCCCCAAGTTGATAACGTTTAATTCTTATTACCTTTTCTAGTGACAAGCTGTTCACCCATGGAAACTATAGGGTGCTAAATTCAATAGGGGTTCTTCTTAAAGACGCCTTGCGGACCTATTGCAAGAAAGAAGTTGAACTCACCGGTGAAGTTACAGGTTGTGGTGAGTCGTTTCAATTCATTTTCCAACCTTTCTTGTTGCAGTCCTAAGACTTTCGATTTTCTTTGTACCATGCTTTCTACTTCAGCCATCATGGATTTCTCTCGATCTTGCAATGCTTTTAAAATTCGAGGAAAGCATTTCTGAATCTCAGACTTTGCCACTTCGGCGCGCGCTTCGAGACGACACGTCACCTCCTCCACGTCTTTGGTGGATTGCGTGACAACTGGGACTTTCCTCTTGAGTTTATCCGCCAGTTGCGTGATGGTTTGCGTTTGCTTGTCAATGGTATCAGTGAGCTGTGTGTATTTGTGACGCTCTGTTGAGTGTGACGTCATTGTGCACTCGCGGCAGATGGCTTGTTCGCAGCTTTCACAGTAATACCTGCAAACACGAGAACAACAATCAGAGGTTTTTATTAAAGACTGAATTCCTGAGGTTCTCTGAGAACGTTTTTGATTTTACAGTGTCTTTTCCCGCGCTTACCACAGTGCACCGCGCTTACCATTACATAGCTTTAAGCGCTTGTCGTTTTTTCTAGGCTATAGCAAGAAAGGAAAACTAGACAACGTTAAAAAGGGTTTGAAGTGCTGCATTCTGCAGTTTAACTTAAAAAAGAAAAAAGATCCATGTAAGGTACCTTAGTTTTTCCTGAGTATGTTCCATGCAGAATATTGGTCGATGAAGTAAGTCCTCAGGTCGTGGGCTGGATTTAAGTTCCTCCAAGGATACAACCTAAAAATAACAATTAAGTCTTAAAATTAATTTGCGAGTCAACAGGATACTTTAAAAGTGAAGAGTGATCATCGCAGTAAATTTTCCAATTTAAGCAATTGGAAAGAAGAAGCCTGAAAAAAATTAGGGCTTCAACGGGACTCGAACCCGTGACCTCCGCGGATACCGGGGCGGATACTCTCTGCTCTACCAACTGAGCTGTGAAGCCACACGTTGGGAGCGAGGTCAATTTATTGAGTTCATATCTTCCCGTGTAGTGAAATGATGTGACGTATATATGAAATAATTCATATTTGTACTGCGGTTGTACATGAAAGTGAAGAATGATCATCGCAGTTAATTTTCCAATTTAAGCAATTGGAAAGAAGAAGCCTGAAAAAAAAATCAGGGCTTTAAATAAAATTTCTTTCAAATGTACTGAGCTGATCCGGAAAGGTCTATCGCTTTCACACGTCTACGTCGCACTCAATTCGTTTCTGCAGAATTTGAAGACCAAGAGAATTGCAGTTTTCTTAACATCAAAGGTAACTCCCAGTATATTTACACATTGTCTCAACAGTTTGCCGGTGCCCATTCATACCCTTGGTAGGAGAGGCATTGTGAGAGGAAGGAGTCTCTCCCAGTGACTCTGGCCAGAACTAGAAACCAGACCGCTCGATCTGGAGTCTAGCACGCGCCAACGATTTGGCGACCGCGCCTCCCAAAAAACACAACACGCAGTGACCCTGTCCGGGACTCGCACCTGAACATTGAGTCTAACGCCTAAACGTTTCTCCTTATTGGTAAATATCTGTTCAAACGGGAAATTTTTGGCGATCAAACACGATCAGACATTGTCCCTTAGTGACCAAAGAATTTCATGTTTGCACACCGTGTTTGATAAAATTTGAACGTCGACAAATATTTGATCAGCCACTGTAAAACATCTTGCTCGTTGGGACGGATCAACTGACATGTTTTATACTGTTTGGCCCGTGACAGCTCAGCATCAACATCTTTGATCAACAAACAATGTCTGATCGTGTTTCGTCGCCAAATATTTTCTGTTTGGACAGAGGTTAGGAGTGGATTTAACAATAAGGCACTAAATAATCCAAATGATCAAGGGAGCAAACTGAGAGCGGCGCTTACTCTGTGAGTCTTGGTCAGTCTCAGCCTCATGTGTGCGTTTCTGCAGTCATGACAAAGGAAGTCCATACACTCGATACACCGCGCAGCCGCAGGAAGCTTGTCTTCACAGCTACTGCACATGATTGGGTTCTTGTCGTGTGCGCGCACTGCCGCCACGTCCATCATTGTGGTCACGACGAAATTTGGCGGGAAAGCGCCAACACCACGCTCCTGGAAACAAAAGAATTTCCACGTGATCGTAAGTGGCTCTTTGTGACTTTAAGTGTTTTTTTTTTGTAGATTAAAACTACAATAAACTGCTGAAGCCCAACAAATCTCTCTGAATATAAAAAAACTACATTAAAATAGTCTTTATTGGTCGAGAATTGCGCCTCCTTATATGATCAGTTATTTAGTGTGTTTCGTTTAGTCTGTATAGCAAGACAACTACATTGAAATATGTATAGACCTGTTTTCTTCTCAGTCAACGATGACAAAACCATATGCAATTTGAACCCATCACAATGTGTTACACCTGTCATATATCTGTCCTTGAAATTTTATTGAAATGTTGCACACAGGCTTCCGAAAGCAGTCATCTCCTTTATTCAAAGTAATTATCATCTTTATTATGCATGAAATTGAAATTCGAGACAAAGCATAATAAAGAAGTTTTATTGCTCATGATAGATAAAAAAGAGAGAACTGTGGAGCAGTAAATATACGACCATATCTAACCCTTACAAAGATGGCGATACACAGTAAGTTCCGTGCCGGTTGATATCGGAGACAAGATTAATTGCGATTCTTAGACGAAGTAAACGACCTTTGCCGGAAAGATATTTATACCTTTCAAAGGTGATAGGGTTGAGAGAGTCATGATCAAAATAAAATAAAAATAACAAAACTGCTAATCGTTTGAGCTTACTGTGAGTGGCACATCTGTTCTACATGCCGGACAGCTGAGCGCGCTTGACCGAGGCACGACAAGGTTCTCCAAACATCTCTTGCAAAACGTGTGCAGACAGGGTAGCAGTCGAGGGTTCACAAACATTTCATGGCACAAAGGACAGAAGAGGTTGACAGAACTTCCTGTCGAGAAAACTGGATTATCCATCATCGGATTCATGTCCATGTCGTCTCGAACGGTGGCCATCTTGTGCTCCTGAAAATAGAAAACAGCAGATTTAATATCGGGCCATTTTCACAGCAGGCTATGAGACAATGAATGAGTCACTGTGAAACAAATACTCAGTAAAATTGCGTTTTCCGCCCAAGGAGTAAATTAAGCGAAATCTCTAAACGGAATTAAACCGTCTAAAGTTTCATAACAAGGGTTTTATAAACACTTTTTGTCGAGTAATCTTTCGCGAATTGCAGCCGTTAATACTTGATGTGTGGCCGGCTACTCCCAGCCGAAAACGTTTCAATACGCTAAACTGTAGGCACAAAGCGGTCAAAAAGAGTTTCTCACCTTCTCATTCCCTGGTTTGACATTTACAGCATGCTCAGATTGAGTCGACATTTTGAGAATCAGAATTCTCCTCCGGTGATCGAGCTGTGTTACAACGCACACAGCAGGAAACGAAAGAGGTTCAAACTCTCACTGATTATTCATTGATTTCATCCTTATTACGCACAGCGAAATATTAATAAGATCTTCCGGGCATTCATGTTATAACCGAAATCGCAAGACAAGAGAACGCGGTCGGCTACACAGAAAAGGCCGGCTGCAAAAAACAAACAATTTTTACTTGGCGGGGGCGAGCTTAAGGCTGAGTGGGTCTGGTTTAAAGGAAGAAAATCGATGAACGAGACATGTTATTTTGCTCACATCAGGCGCCATAAAATGCTGAGTGCCATCCAATTATCGGAAAATGTCATTACTTTTCAATTTTTCATGCTGTGGCATTAACGGACCAATCATAAAGCTGGATTTCTTCGACTTATCAAAAGTGCGCTGATTACGTGCGTTATTTGCACTGAACTTGAAAAAACGGCCGCAAAGAATGAATTGAAATTAAGGCCTATATGTTACTTGCATTCATTTTATTCTGAACGCTTAATAATCGCGTCAATGTCAGCTTCATCTGATGTCATTATTACATTCAAAGTTTTCAGGCGCGCGTTTATGGATCCCAAGAAAATTATTTCCAGGTAAAAGGAGCAATTTGGCTGCATGAAGGAAATAAAAAGACTTCCAATCGTGCAAGAAAAGAAATTGGTTCCATTTACCACGTATTATTACTTTTCGTTGAAAAACGGACAACTATTTATACATGATCTAACAAATAACTTATGTGAAACATTAGTTCCTAGAGGAACCACTGAATCAGCCTCAAATTTTCTCGGTGTCTTTTTCGACCGCGTATTACTTTTGAAAAACAACATAAAAAACAGTGCTGACTTGTAGATGACTTGTGGTAACTACAGATTGACCACTGATAAGGAAATCCATTTGTGGTTTTCCAGATTAGACTCAGGAGGATGAAAATAAACAAGGCCCTGTTCAGACTACGATGGAGAAAATGGAAAACGTACGGAGATTTTTAACAACATCTCAACCGTTTATACACATAATATTAGAAATTCTGAATCAAATTGCTTCATTCCTAGACCGAGAACTGAATATGCCAAAGGTAGCCTACATTACAGGGGTTCTGTTCTGTTCTGTTCTGTTCTGTTCTGTTCTGTTCTGTTCTGTTCTGTTCTGTTCTGTTCTGTTCTGTTCTGTTCTGTTCTGTTCTGTTCTGTTCTGTTCTGTTCTGTTCTGTTCTGTTCTGTTCTGTTCTGTTCTGTTCTGTTCTGTTCTGTTCTGTTCTGTTCTGTTCTGTTCTGTTCTGTTCTGTGGAACAGCACCCCCTCAGAGGTCGGACACCTACCTTGTTTGAACAATTTCAAAACCGCTTTCCCGAGGAAGATTACAATGAATTCACAAAACCTTTTTTGCATATTTTCTTAACTTAGTTGTCATTAAATTTTAGTTAACGTAGTTTTAGTCACCACTTTTAGGAAGAGCATTTTTATGATGAAATTTCGTGAATAAATGATGATGATGATGATGATGATTTTAGTATGAAAATGCGTCAAATATTTTCCGTTCACACTGGGCTGGAGAAATTTGAAAGCACAACGATTAACGGTCATTTTGGATTTGTGTTTGGGAAAAACTCGGGCAGCGGAATCACGTGATCATCGTAACGTCATCAGTTTCAAAAAGCGCCGTTTTCAAAGTGTTTTGCGTTCACACTAAAACGCTAAGCCAAAGTTTTCAAAAAAGTTCCGATTTCGTGACGGATTCAGAGTGTGGACGGTAGGCCAAACCGTAGAAAAAAAGCTGCGTTTTCTAATTCTTTCGGCGCAGTGTAGACGGCGTCAAAATTACGTTGGTATAATCACCGATCGTCTTCCTCTCACACACCCATCTGAGTCACAGTGTTGCTTCCCCTGGACAAGGAAAACCGCCAAACGAAAGGGCTATGCAAAGCGGAATTAACATTATATAAGGACAAAGGGGGTAAGTCTCTTATGAAACTGTGGTGCTTCGTCGGCGATAATATTGCAAAAAAAATTGGTTTTATCAACTGGGTTGACAATGTGAATTGGCCACCGTAAAGAGATTCGAAAGATGACGTTTCGAGCGCTAGCCCTTCGTCGAAGCGAATCCATATCAGGCGTGGTCAGTTTAACCTGGTTCCGCCACTCCTCCATCACCACCACCGAGGGATTTCATTTTTCCCTACAGTAACAGGTGCGGAGACTTTTTGTTTTTTTTCCTCAAACGGCAGCATATCAGTGTATTCCGAATTGGCAAGGATGACAAGGATGGTAAGGATGGCATCCAGTCATTGCCGACATTTGAGCTAATACTGAAAGATCATTTTATGCATTTTTCCTTAGTGAATAGAGGGGAACGGTTATGAAGCCCGACAAAAATCAAAGGAGCAAACAATGATGGCTTGATTTATGTTGGAAGGTCCACGACCCTGCGCAATCTTATGTTTTGAGCTCATACACTATGCATGAATTACGCAAATGAAACGTTTCTGTTGGTTTGTTTTTCAGTCAAAAGTAAACAACAGTTTTGGTTTATGCAGGGTCAAGGCCAATGAAGAGAACAAAACATACAATAAAGAACTTTGTTATACCTCCCAACTCAAATACGTTTTCCGATTGGAGGAAAACGTGTCACGTGCCGTGGGGGTAAAACTCACCTACTCCCTAGGGAAACAACAACATAAACTTTCGACTCGCACGTGATCAGGCCGTGCTCCCTGTAACCGCGGCAAATTTATGAGCCAGCCGGCGCCAAGCAAAAGATTTCTTGGCGGTTTTTCCTAGTTTTGAGTTGGGAGGTATAACAAAACACTTAATAACTGGCCCCGGGGGAAACAGTGAGGTTTGTTTCTTCTTGACCCTCAATGAGGGTCTCGGGGAAACAAAACACACTGTTTCCCGCGGGGCCAGTCATTAAGTGCTTATTGTCGGGTTGCATAACCAGTCCTCTCTATTAACAATGATTCTTCCAGGTAAAACTACCAAGTTAAGTAGTTTTTGGCTGCAGAAATGTAATGTGCAGTATAGAACAACATGGCGGCGCCCGTTAAATGCTATAATCCGTTTTGGAAGTTTTGTTTTCCCAGTCAGGTTACTTACAGCACTCTAGGCTTAAGATGTTAGAAGTTTTCTCAACATAGCCTTTCCTGTAATGTTTCAAAACTGATAATATTTTTGTCACTTAGAACCCATCGTGTTGGTTCGCGTGGCGCGCACGCATTCTCACAAGCAAACAAACAGTAGCCGCCGCTAGTCTCCAGCGGAACCCGCTTACGGAATGCTTTACAGACATTGTTTGGTCTCCAACTCTTCGTTAAAAAGAAACCTCTCAAAACAGGTCCTTCGGTGGCCGTAGTTCATATAATTTCATTCCATATCTCTCTCCTCTAACTAATTCGCTTGATAATCAGATAAATAAATCTAATCAAACAAGTAAACAGAGACTCCGTATAAAAGTACGTATAAGAATCGGTATAACCTCCGTAGTGTCCCCTACGGTGGAACATAAAATCATTGAATGAGAAACTGATACTGATTTTTTGCGAGTAATGGGTTAAATCCGGCGAAATTTGCCAAGGGTGACCACGTCGTAATTTCTCATTACAGCACCAGTTCGCTGCCAAGTAGACAGGTAATAGGAACATAACAACTCATCAACTCGATAAACTGCCCGTGATTCCTTGATGTGCCTAAATTCGTTTAAAACTAACAGCGAACGAAAGTTTTGCCCGGCTGTGGCGATAATAAATACTTACAGCTTGTGTTAAATTGAAACCTCTAAGCAAATGCGCTTTATTTCTCATGCTAAATAGAAAATTTAGCGCAGCTGCGGAAACAATTCACGACGAAACAAGTAAAGAGGTTGCCAAAATAAGAGAATAGTGTTGAAATTAAAACAAACGGTGGCAGTATGACATTCTTGTATCGCACATATATATGCTTTTTAAAAACATCACAAACTGGCCGGCATTATAAAGATCATTAATTATATTTTCCTGCGTTCAAATAATCGGGGGACAAATTGTGTGTTAATTGACTGAGACACATTTTTCTCTCTGGTTTTATTAAATCAAGAATGAGATTTTTATCAATATCGTTCCTGTAGACTTAAATTCTTTCTTCGCTCTTTTCTTTCGGCCCAACGAGCGCCCAAGATAAACGGGTTCCAATTGAATATTTCGCAAATCATCTGTTTCGTAAATCATCTGTTAGTCTGTCCACTAAATTAAAGTGACATTTTCAAACTCGGTTTAGGAGGCAATGGTGGTAAATAAACCGGATACGCAAATCTCTAACTGCCTTAAAATTACAATATTATGAACACGGTTATCATACTTTTCCCGCTGACGTTATGTCTAAAATTTCAATTCACAAACCTCGTATCTGACCGAGCGTGTCTGTCTTTGATACGAAAAGCATCCTTCGCTTGTCCGCCAGCACATAAGTTCTTCTTCAAAATAGGTCATGGTTACACGCGAAGGGGAATTGGAATTCATGAAGCAGCTCTAGTGGGGACATTTCGGTGAGACCCCCGGAAAACCGCGCTAAAGCGAGCCACCCCTGCTTGGTGTAATGTCGGGCGAAAGATAAAGCGACTTCTTGGCTGGTTCTTTCTCGCCTCTCTAATTTGTATAACTTCGATTGGTCTCGATTGAGGGTTTATAAAGTAAATGAGAATATGAAAATAGAGGCAATCAATAAATTTAATCAAAGAGGAAGGTAGAGAAACGTTTCCGAATTTGTCTGCTGTTGTCATGAATTCATTATCACTGTCTGTCGTGTTATCTTCTATTTTCATCAAAGCAGCCATTAAAAACGCTACACGAGAAAATTTTCCTCAAATTTTCTTTCAAACTGACATGCATTTTTCTTCAAAAAGAGGTTTTCCAATACAGAAAATGAGAAATGACATGTCTTCGTTCATTAATATCTGATCGCGACAAAATGAAACGACCAATAGAGGTTTCGTTATTTTTTTGTTGTAGCAAATTGATGGATTATATTTTCGTTATTAATCACTTCAGACAAAAGAATCAACCATAAAAAAATTAAAAAAAAGAAAGAAAAAACAATTCAATAACAGGAAATTAAACATTGTCAGTACACTAACATTAAAACGGTAGCGTTTCAAAAATTATAAACTGTCGATGAAAATTAATTTTTGTACGTGTTGCACGTATTGCTTCGATTGCAAAATTCTCGCAATGATTCCTCGAGCACGCGCGAATAAAACAATTATGTTACCTCAGGGGTGGGGGTGGGGGAACATGCAAACCACATGTTGCTATTGCGCAGTCGCCAAGGAAACTCAAAATCACGTGGTATGCCAGAAAAAATTTTCTAATCTTTTGGGGTTAAGTAACGATTTAAGTGAAATTAAGTTATTCTCACTCCTTTTTCCTTGTAAACACTTCTGTGCGGTTTTGGATCGGTGGTTATTGATTATTTAGTATGTTTATCCAAGCAAACCCCCGCGTTTTTCATAAACTGCGTCAGTGAAATCTGTCTGATCTCTGACTGACCAGCAAACAGTTATATTTTCCCTGACCAGCCCTGGGGAATGTTTTACTGTCTGTTTTTTTAAGAAGCAGATTTTGCGAACCTGTTTCAACTGTTCCTCACGTGCAAAATAACCAAGGCCTAGAGATATATATATCCAGTCGTAGAACTTTCATGAGCTTGAAAATGCAGGGTTACTAAAACAAAGCTGGAGTTTTATAATCACGTGCCCGACTTCGACAAAACTGAAAGAAATTATATATTGCATTTATAAGTTTTGCAGAGAAGACAGGACGGAATTCAAAGCAGAAATATGTAATAGAACTGCAGCGAGAGAAATATGGCATACAGTCACCTGTTTGAACTTATAGAATATAATTTAAAAACGGAAATTAACTGTTAACTTACAAATTCCGCCAGCTTTCGCGTTGTTGTGATTCGCCACATGGTAGTTGGGTCTTCTCTCAAGTCGTGAGTAGCTATCGGATGTTGTTTGCCGTGAGGTGAATCCTATAACAGTCAAAATATGAACTGAGTTTCATCCCTGTGCTTGAAAGAAGAGAGATGTTGGATGAACTGAATTAAAATAAATATGCTTTATAATTGAGAGCTGACGGAGCAGTTATGGGAAAACCCTGCAAGGATCCGGGGCTGCGGTCGAATTAAGGATGAAAAAGATTAAATTTAATTTCTTTAGGCTACTTGCTGAATAATTCATGACAAAAAGTTCTAAGCTAAAACGAAGGCCAAATAATGTACTCTTTGAGTATTATGTTTATCCTTGAGTTGTAGTACATATAATTGTAACATGGAGTGCCTAAAATGTCCTACAATAGGTATTGAGTTTTATTATGTAACACTACTGTTCAAGAAACATATCTTTCTTATTTCTCAAACAAAATATTGCTTTTCTAAAAACCGCCATTTTTTTCAGGATATTTCAAGGGGTTAATTACGATTTTCGATCACAAAACGCAAAACGTCATGTTGACAAAACATATCGCTTTCTTAATTTAAACAAAATTTGAGAAACCCAGTCTAGAAGCTTCGATTCCTCTATACTTTGCTTGACTCAAATAGCGCCAACTGTGTTAATGTAAAAAACAAAAACCAAACAGCCTGGAATGAATATATTTCCGTTTCCACGGCCGCGAAAATCTTAACTATGCATAAAAGTATTATAACATTGAGTGTATTTGCTGAAAATCGCAAGGGTTAACGGGGTGAATAAATCAGGTAATGCATGCAGCTGTGTTGGATAATGGATCAACTGGAAAAAATACCCTGCAAAGAATAATAATTGTTATAGTTATTTTAGACTCCAATATAACCTGATTCAAATTCGGAGATATCACGTAAACCGAGAAGAGATCGCTGCTAGCAGATATCATTAACTGCTATCGAAATTTTGTCATACTAAACTATTATCACTCTTCTGAATTTTTGAAAAGCAAAAATGTAACGTTATGGGGGACATCAATTCGCACCAGTCAAAGCTAGGCAGGTTCCCTGGGTGTAATATTGCAATGAGATAAAGAGTCAAGGTCCCCAAGGTGCTGAAAACTGATAAAATCACATGGCCGCTTTTAATAACAGAATTAGTTTTTCCAGGAGCCCATTGGTTTCTCATGCTATGAATATTTTTACCCATTTGTCTAATGTCTTCAGAATACTGTTGATGAGTAAAAAATATAAATGTAGAAGCTAGTTTTTATTCAAGTTAATTCTAGCACGATTCTATTATGCGGGAGATTCATGTAGGTCGTGAGAATTTTTTAATTACTATTCTTCGGAGGTAGAAATGAGATTAAAGAGGAACAATTTATTTCCAACGGGAGTTAATAGAATTATGAAGTCATATTAACATGTTTTAAAACTTTGTTTCAAAATTACATTCTCGAGAGACAAAAATTACCAATGACTTGAGCCAAAAACAAGGTGTAAAATTAGAGAATTTCAAAACGAAGAAAATACTTTCAAAGAAATGGCCTCCCGTAGTTTTTTCCCCGACTACAGACTCCACGTCTATGTCAGGAAACAAAATCCTACGGGATTGCTTTCGGGAGTTGATGAAACTACAATTTCTCACTAAGTCAATCGTTTAGGAGAATTGATACCTTAAGTTTAACACCGATAAGATAGGAAAAATTAAAGAAGGATTATATGTATTAGAGATACGAAGAAGTGAAGTCAAAACGGCTAAATGCGAAAACAAATTTGATTTCATTAATGTCACGATTCGTGACATCTATGGAACTTACCCCTGGCAATGCACTAAAGTAGAACCTCGATTTGACGAACTTCAATGTAACGAAGTCCGCAGTATATTAACGAACGATATTCCACGTCTCAGTGATAGTAAAATGTACGGCAAAGAACCTTGATATAACGATCATACTCTGCCAGTTCCACTGGTTCCGCTGATATGTAAATAAAGTTTATTTTCAGGGATTCGACGAGAACAAAACTCCTCGATTTCAGGTCGTGTTTTCAAAGCGAGGCTCGAGGAGAAACACCTGTTCTGTGGAGCTAATGAAGCACGAGCACCGGTGGAGAGAACAAATAAAACCGAACTAATGTTGGCGTATTTTGATGTGACTTCATTGTTATTACTATGATCTATTTGAGAGGGGCATTGTTTGTGGCCTCGAGTGATCACACAACACAACACCAGATGAGAACTGACAAATGAATTCTAATTAATAAACACTGCGAGTCTAAAAGTGTCGACGGTTCACCATCATACGGAAATTATGCCGCATTCAAAGGATTTTCCTCAATTTATTTCGAGGAAACCAACAAAATTTTAGCCACAGCTTCGATTCCCCTTGCGGGAATAAGGAGAGGGAGGTAGTTTCTCCGCAAATACATCAATTAGGAAAAGACGCAGGTGTGGAGGCGACCATTGGTCGCAGGAAATTGAATCATTTCTTTCTCGGGGAAATTTTGAGGATAAAAATGGCCAAACAACATTGTAATGTCGTTAAGGGCTGCGCTGTTAGAAAATAAAAAATTCCCCATGTCATTTTGCGGCTTTTCGACATTTCAAGCGATATTCATCTCAATTTAATTTTCTGGTAACCAAGACCTAGGAAGCAACTGGCAAATGACTTACACTTTTCATTTAGTGAAGTTAAAGCACATTGAAGTAAATCTGAGGATACTGTAACGTGAAACAAACCGCTCAGAAAATTCGCTTGTTCAGGAGCAAACCGACGTTTCAGGGAGCCTCAAGTTTTCATCTTCTTCTTGTTGTTTTTCCGGCCGAAAGGAAAAGAAACCCTACATTTTGACAGATGATGTGTTGAGCATTGAAGCAGCCCGATCGAAACCATAATTGATGATCTCGGTGGTAATAACTCTGGGAATAATAAAAAATGTTTCAATTTGCTCTCTCGAAACTTTGATTGGACTCGATGCTTCGTGGTTAAAAAGAAAAAAAAGAGACCTCACAGCCAATCTTTCAATATTTGACAAGGATTCCAGGAGCTTTGTGTACATAAAAGAATACACATGTTAAATATTTTTTAAGTCTGAGCGCCGTTTGAACATGAAGACAGAGAAATTTCACATGCAGAATCAAGCGACGAACAAGAGTATATAAACCAATTTTTGAAAACTCGAACGAAAGTTTCCGAGAGTAAGGTTCCATTTCGGCGTTTGCGACTTCCGTTCTTTAAATAGATATATACTCGTATAACAGTGCAAACAGTAATATGGTAAAAAATCAAGATTGAAAATATACCTTGCCGCGAGATTAGACACAGGCCATTTTGCCCATATATCCTTGAAAAAGTGAATGACTCGAAAAAATTCCACAGCTTTCGCCGGCAAGATCAGTTTTCCTCTCGCATTGCAAAACAGCGACAGCTAACATCCAAAATATTTCCTCTTTTATCCGCAGGCAAAGACCAAATGTCTGTTTCGACCGAGATAACTCCGGTTAGGTCAATTTGAATAACAATGAACTCATTTGAATACAACGCCAAAGTAAGATTTTCCGATAGGTAATTTCTGAATGAGCGAACTAAATTATGGAAGAGATTTCAAGCGCACACAAAAAAACAGAGGCAATAATGACAATGAGAGCGCCCTATTATAATCTATATTTTTTAGTTTTTTTTTTCTTGTTACAACACGTAGTTTTGCGTTATGTACTTCTATAAATTCACTGCCTAAGCGTTGATTGTGGGCTGAAAATACTTATTCAGAATGAAAATCATCAATGAGCCTAGAGCACTTTTCACTCTGGTAAGCGGTTAGCCAATAAAACATCAGGTTGTTGAAGTAAAGACGAGTAAAGCGCAAGTTAGGACTGGACCCTAAAGTTCATCACCATTCATAGTTTGGCAGCTGGTTAATGGCTCTTGCGCGTTTGCTCATGGTGTGTAATTATGGTTAAAAACAACCTCCCTTTACAGGAAATTTATCGTGCATCGCATACAGAGATATTCTTAAAAATGTCAGTGTGAACATTAACTGCCCACGTACCAAGGAAATTGGGTTTGATTCGTTTTTCTTCAATTAATTTTGGCTTTTTCGTTTTCACCTGGCTAGGACTAAAACGAGAAAGCAAAAGAAAGCGTGTGGAATTTTTATTTCAAAGCTGTTCAAAGTCGCCAGCTATTTTATTAGAGCGGCGTCGCATTTCGTGTTTGTGATGAATATAGTCTTTCCTGTAAAGTGGGCGGCTAATCAGCCACAGCCACACGTATGCAGAGAGTTGACGCACCAACAAAGACATTTAGAAACAGCACCGACAATAAATGAACATTTTACGCAATATAAATAGATTTCCTCACATCTGCAATGCAAAATTTTTCATGAACTAAAAAAAGAAATTGGTCGGTAACTATGAGCGAACGAAATATTTACAGATTGTTACAAAAACCCCAATAAAATAGAACCTACTTAAATTTAGTCGTGATTCCGAAGACAGATACAGGAAATTTCTTGACGGCTTTAGTTATTTTTAAGAGCATCAGGTGTCGATCTCAGTCAGTTTATTTGCCATGTATTTTTGACAATGCTATGAATTGTCACTAGAGCCTCTCAACTGGTTTAGAAGCGAGGGTTAATCCACCCTTGAGATGAGAGAGCTTGTACGTGACGTCATCATTTTCTAATATCTAAAACTAAAGAGCCACCAAAGTTGTTATCCTCATCAGGCATAAGAAAGGATAAATTTACATCTGTTTACAAATTTTCAGCTCAGTAGCTTGCTTTGTCTGGAAAGCAGCGCTTTTTGAATTTCAGGCTATGGCGGTGCGTGACAAAAAGCTACGAACGCGTTTGTCGAAAAATATATACTTATCTCGTGCTTTTTAGCCCCTTTCAGAAGTTAAAGTATTAGGAAAAACGCTTATGTAAATGCTTGTTTGTTCAGTACAGATAATCGGCAGTCGCCTAGATAGCCAAAGTAAGTTCCAGATGTTTACACTATTTTCCGGCCGCCATGTTGTTGTACACCAACATGGCGGCTCCATACTGGGCTATTTGTGCAAAATATTTCGTCAGACATCTGAAGTTTATAACATCACAATTTCTCAACTTCATCCACTGAAAGGTTCTCGAATGATTTTTTAATGCGTGACAGTGCAAGCCAAGAATACAAAATAAAAGCATCGCCATCTTTGGTCTCCGGATACCCGTATCCGGGCCTCATACACTACAATCGTGAAGCATCATACGTCTGCTTTATAAGCAGCTGAAAAAGGAGACATTTGAATGATTACAGTAAGGACACTCGAACCGTGAACACTTGACATTTCTGTGTACATTTTTGTTCGATGACTAAGAAATAAAGGCTCTTCTTATGATGTATAGTGTTACATGTATAGTATTTTGTAAGTTTTAACATTATAGTTCCTTAGAGTATTTTAGTATAGTTTTAAACACGATTCGTAGGAAGACCATGTAAAGTGATATGATCTCGTGGATAAATAAAGATTGATGATGATGATGATGATGAAGGACGAGCCCGCATTCTTTTTGTTTCCTCCGCAGCCGTTTTTTGGGATGTCACGCAACGCATTTTTCCCCCTCTTTGGGGGGGGGGGGCGTCGCGTGACATCCCAAAAAACGGCTGGGGAGGAGACAGGCATTCTATAGTCACTAAAAAATGCACAAACAAATATCAAGTGTTCATGGCTCGAGAGTCCTCACTGTAAACAACACACAGAAAGCATCGAGAGATTCGGAAAGATGTCTTTCAAGCCCTTTGGTGAGACGGCACTCACTAACGGACGGGGCTGCTGGCCGGAAATTTTGGAAATAACTCCTAAGAGGTACCAAGATCCTGTTTTAGTGGGCGTGGCTTGAAATAATTTTTTTTTCACCTCTAAGAGGTACCAATTCTAAACAAAAGCACATTAACTGACACTTTTATATTTTTTTAATAACGACTATTGCTTCGAATACCTCCTACTCCGACTTAAAGTTGATTATCAGATATTTCCTGTCACATGTTTTTCGGCTCAACGCCCTAATAGACACAGCAAAAGCTCCCACTCTAGAGGGAGACTACGGAAAACCCGCGTGGGGAAAAACCGTACCGTCGAAGCAAGGACGGGAACCAGCAACAAACTGACTCAGCTCACTTAGGGGTTCAGGATTTAAACCAGGGCCACATTGGTGCGAGGTCAGTGCAATATTCGCTGACCCCCATATAAAAATGGACGGGCTTTTAGGGTTTAAAGATGCGTTTTTGGTACCTCTAATGGTGTTAAGCCTCAAAAGTTCGACTAACAAAAATGAAGATGGTGAACTCTCTTATCAGGTAAATTAGCCACTAACTTGTTTTGCTAATATAGAGGCACGGTGATATCCTGGTTAGGGCGCTCGTGTCCGGATCGAGCGGTCTGGGTTCGAGTCCTCGCGGGGACCTTGAGCTTTGGTATTTGGCAAGACACTTTACTCTGACAGCGCCTCGCTTCACTCAGATGTACAAATTTAATGCTTGGGCCGGGTAACCCTGCGATGGACTAGCATCCCGTCCATGGAGGATTAGAAATATTCCTAGTC